>VXAL01010108.1:39202-75828 GCA_013399475.1 Chauna torquata | reverse complement strand
CCGGCCGGGCCTTTTGTCCCCGGGCCGCCCGCTGCCTGCCCGGGGAGGGCCGCGGCCCGGCCCCTTCGCGCCAACGCGTGGCAGCGCCAGGCGACTCCTGCCCAGCGGCCTGGGTCAAGGCGGGCGCTGCCGAGCCGCAGCCAGCCAAAACAACCACCCCGTAAGGCAGTTACCGAAACCGCCGGGAGGAGGCGGGCTCGGGACGAGAGGTGCTCCGTGAGAGGAAAGCGCGCTGCCCGAAGTTTCAGCAAAACGCCCGCCCTTAAAGCGCCCCGCAAGAGCCGCTGGAGGGCCTCTGCGGCGGCGCGACGCTTGCCGCGAAAAGCTGCCCGAGACCCGCTCACAGCTCAGTCCTAGCTCAGCGCCTCAGCGAGGTGGTAGGGGGGCAGGAAGCGTGCAAGCCGTCACGCCGCTTACACCAGAGAAAGAGGACAAAGCCCTTCCTCCCCCTTCGCTTCCTCATGTCTAAGAAGCTTGAGACGCGGAAAGCCGCACAACTAACTGCAAGAGACGCCGAGCTGGGCCCTGGCTGTAAACCGCTCGCTGGCAGCGAGCAGCGCGGCAGCTGAGTCACTGAAGTTCCTAGCAGCGCACACAGGGGCCGGGAAACCAGCGCAAGCGTCAGCCTGCTGAGGCCCCTGACTTTCAAACACGCCTCAGCTGACAGTTACGCTTCACCGGTCGGCACATTTTCAAACTTCAAGATATAAACCACCAAGGGTAACAGCTGAAATTGAAAATCACGTGGCTACGTTCTGAACCATTGGTACTGAGCAAACAAAAATACTTGTGCCTCAAAACCACATGAAATAATCATGGCATCTATCACCAGTTTCAGTATTTCCCATACTGTATACATTCACAACATGCTGTGTTGGTGAGCTCTGTCAGAATGTGATGTCATTATAACTATTTCCAAAAAGAAAACAAAGGGAAATAAAATAAATAGTAATAAAAAAATGAGCATAATGTGGCAAAACATACACGTGTGCTATGGATTTTGTTTGCTTTGGGTTTTTTTTTTTTTTAGGGAGACCATATAACTTGACTGTATCTTTATTATCCGTAACACAGCTCCCCCAACTGTGATACTGAAATTGCTGTATCCTACCTGTCACATTTTATGGGATAAAGCTAATGCTAGGAGGCATACCGTTTAAATGGGAAAACTGCATGGGGTTGAATAGAGACGTACAATTTATATTCAACTCGGATCATTTTGTCTACTGAATAGGGCAAAGTGTAGAGCTCAATATTATTATTTTCCCTACTTTTCTTTTAATTCTCGGTCTCAAAATTTACACTACTACCCAATATAGGAGTCTGTTTAAATTCTTAGAGAAAACAGTATTTACAAATCTCAGCCAGCAGAAACAAGTGCTTTTGCAGCTTTGAGATTGGCTGCCAGTTCTGTTTCCATAGAAATGAACGTTCATTTGCTGAAAAACAGGGAGGTGCTTTGAAGAACCTTCTCTGGTTTGCAGGGATACATACATTTCTGTTGGAGCAAAGGCGCAAAACAAGCACTACGCGCAAGATTTGGCATAACAGACAAACACATCCTGGTATGATTCTCGTAATGTGCTGCATTACCATGAATGTAAACAAAAGCCCTGGTTTTCCACAGCAGCTAACTCATTCACATAATTCACGGTAAAGAAATTATGGCTGCTTTTACTAGCTACAGCTGACTGCAAGGGAAGAAGCTGGAATCAAGAGAGGGGGAGGAGGAACCAAAGGTCAGCCAGAGAGGCAAGTTACTTGTACGATATTATTCAAGCTTGTAATGTCTTAGTACTGTCACTTGATGAGTCTCTTGCCCAGTCCACTCGTCAGACACAGTGCCTTCCGTGCTTCTCATCTGTTGGCTTTTGAAGCTACTTGCTATACCCTACCCCAATTATTCTATCAGCACTCATTTCAATATACTTTTCACCTCTTCCGTCCTCCAAGAGAATCTATCAGTACCTACAGATAACTCATTCTCCCCTCCTATTTACTGTTTCATCAGGGATCAGATCAATAAAGGAAGAAGGTAACACAAGACCACTCTAACAGTCTCAGGGATACCAAGGTATTGAATCCACCAGTGTGCATGAGAACACAGGCAGAATACCTCTTCCTCTCCTCCCTGTGTTCTCCCACACAGGGAAGAATACCAATGCAACATTTCTAAAACCTGTGTTTAATCGTGTTAGCAGAAACATTCTTTTTTGTTCATGTTGTTGTTTGGACTATTAAAAACGCTATGGAAAATATTCTTGTATTCAGACTGTTTAAGGTTGGGATTTTTTTATGGTTTTTTTTTTTTTTTTAAATGTGTATGCTAAATTAAGTGACTGAACAACTGGCAGAAGTATTATTTGATAAAAGAATCCTAAGTCACATCTCTGGATTCTCAGAAACTAGGTCAACATGACAAAGATTTACTAGCATAGCAGCGTCACTTAGGACTATGGAAAAAGATCTCATCTTTGACAGTTGTTTGAGCAAGCCTTTCCCTATCCAATACACATTTCAAAAAGAACCTTCATCAGTACAGTTAACTTAGCTGGGAAAATAACCCAATTAAGCTGGCAAAAAGCCATTACTTTTGCTGGTAAAAAGGTCTGCTACAGACTGCACTAGTTTAATTATACCAAAGTCTGTTGAACATTTTTTACCTTCGCCTCCCCATGCTTTGGAAACACAGCCCTGTTCCCCACTACTTTCCTGAACCCTACTCCAAAATATCCATCTTTAAGAGCACTAAAAAATCCTCAATACTGTAACGCATGTATTTAGACACTAAAACGTGGCCTTTATCCAGAGATGTTTGATAAAGCTCCTAAAAGAAAAGTTGGTAACAAAGCTACAGGAATTCAGTGTTAACTTCCAATCTATGCATGGACACAGTAAACACAAATTGTCCTTTAGAGAATAATGAAAGACAAGGCCAAGATAAAGCACTAACAATAGAAGAGTATCTTTTCAGTAGCGTTAAAAAAACATCCGTTTAGATTGAATCAACAGATAAATTAGGTTCAAGCAAAAATACTGAAACAAATGTCCTAGAGGGATTCCGTCTCCGGGACCAAAACAGACAGACTCATAGTAACTTTTGCACAGAATTTGCCACCTTCAAGACAAAAAAAATTATTTATACCACTGTAGATCAGCACTAATGCTGCACTGTACAGATGAGATAAAATGGCTTAAAGAAACTGTGTCTACTCTCATAAGATACAGACCAAAATCTCAGAAGTACTATGTAAACCAGTCCAGCAACATGTTTTGTTTTATTTTCATACACATTTAAATTTCAACGCATTTATATTCGCTCCTGTAACTTTCTCAGTTCTCCTGAGAACTGCCAACAGAAAAAAAATACGTGTAAAATGTATATTTGAACCACCAAGCCTACACGGTAGTATGAACTTTAAATGCAAAAAATAATGGTTTACCCTTCCAAAAGGAGTAAATCTACAATAGAACAGAACATTTATGTAAAATATTTTTCCCCCAAAATTAATACATATTTTCTTTTCCTTTTTCTATTAATCCTTACACATCTATTTTTTTTTCCAAGTGTTCAAAAATAACAATGTTTTACTTCAAACCAGAATGCAGCATAGAACTCTACTACCTTAAAGAAAAGGTTTAAAAACACATTTCTTCAAACCTACAATCTGTTTTCACACAAACAACAGAAAGGGAAAATATTTAAAATGAAAAGGTACATTTCTGTATATTAACAAATCACATGCATTCCTCAAAATACTTCTACTCTTGCACTGTTACTTTTTAGATCTAGCAGAGTTTCAGTCAGAACAGTTGGTTTCAGCAAAAACGAGTATCTGAAAACTGTCCCCTATAAACCAGAATCTGCTGATAGCTTACACAAGATAGACAATGAAGCTTTAAAATACAATCATATTAAAGCCACTGCCACAACACCTCCCTTGTTGTGCTGTTACATAACATTTTTTCTTAAAGTATAGCTTTATGTAAGAATGATGGTTTTGCTTTTTCATACTATAAAATACTATCTCAGGAATGCAGTAGGAAGCAACAAGGATTCTTTGCACAACAGGTTTTGTTTTCAAGAAATATACCAAAAAAAGAGCTTAAACTCGGTACGTTAGAGGGGAATTTTAAGATGAGGTCTCAGCTTCAATATTTATGTATCTCTGAATACTGCAATCACCTATTGCTTTGATTTAGAACTTCATGTATTATAATCGGTATTCAATATTTTAACTGAGAAGAAATCACACAATGCATTCATTGCTCGATTACTATTTTCTTTTAGAAATGCTGTAAGATAGGAAAAAGGCTCATTTGCTTTTTTTCCCATGCATGAACACTCTGCAGCATTCCTGTATCCTCTACTGAGTGCATGCATAACTTGTTAAAAATTCACTGCTGGTTTCCATGCAGTTTCAAAACCTTTTCCAACTGTATTCTGACCGCAGTCCCAGAAACACTCTTGGTAATATAAGTTTGTTTCACTATGTAAGTGTTTGATTTTCTTTGTCGTCTTACACGTTTCTAGTCATCCATCTCATATTGTTAATGCCAGTATTTAAATATTTATCTTGTATTAATCTAAAGCTGATTATAAACATGTTCTTTCATACTCACCACTGATGCTACTTAAAATCATACTTCCAGAGTTTCTTACTTCATCAAATTTTGTAAAGATTGTTTGCAACCTGTAAAGAAGAACAAAATATATATGTGTGTGTGTGTATATATTTATATCCCTGAAATCTCCCAGGTTACTGGTAAAAACAGAACTTAGTTTATTATCATATATAAAGCAGTAATACAGAATATACAAGGGATTATCTAGAAACAATTTCCAAAGGACTCCTCTTAAGTTAGTTGAGGATGTTCACACAAACGCACATAAAGCTAAAACAAAGTCATCACAGAATAAAACTGAGCATCATTATTAACTTAAATATAATGAAAATTCTGAAGTACAGGTTCAGTAATATTACAGTGACTTCAGAATGGCAGTGATATTACCCTACATATACACAACACTAAGGCAACAATTTGAACTATAGAATGCTGATGTGAAAAAAATAGGGATTACTATTCAATTTGATTGTGACAACTACTGGTTTTATGAAAATCTCAGTTTTGTTATGAAAATATTTTTGAGTGGCTTGTGCCTCCACTGAAAAAAAGGAAATACTTTGTTTCTAAACCTAAGGTACACTAACACTTTAGTTACATTCAACAGTTACATACCACTGCTTTAAACTCTCACAATAAAACACCCACTGCAAGAGCTTAGCTACATGTAAATAGCAACAAAAAAAAAATCCACATTTTCAGTCTGGTCCCACAAGGCAGAAAATGCTATTCAAGCAAGAAAGCTGGCCAAACCTGAACAGCCATTTCTCATCACTTCTGCTGAAAATGCAATAAAAGTAGTGGAAGTATCTCAAAGAAAACAAATTGACCCACAGGCTAGCAGTGGGTTTGAACTGCTATAAGTTGTTCAATTGCAAACAGTGGAGAAAACTTTCTCATGATGCTCCAAAGACTTCTGCATCTCAGACTACTCAGCATATGGTAACACCTAACATGCATGTGAATTTTTAGATACAAAACTAGCAGGACTGAATCCTGACCTTAAACACATAGTCATCAACTACAAGTCACACGACAGTCTGCAACTCTCAAAGCAGGTACAGCTCAGCTACGTTCCCAGTACTAGAGACTTTATTACCTGATTCTAAATTTGCTAAAAGAGCAAATATTGAATGGCTCTGTTTACAACTCACAATCCATACTATTTTAAGACAAATCAGGAAAAACAGAAAAGAACAGTGCTTGGGTGTGAAAATTCTCACTGTTCAGAAAGGAGAAAAGTCAAAGAATCACAGAACCATAGCATCATTGAGGTTGGAAAAGTCCCTTAAGATCACCAAGTCCAACCACTAACCTAGCACTACCAAGCCCACCACTAAACCACATCCCTAAGCACCACATCCACACGTCTCTTAAATACCTCCAGGGAAGGAAACTCCCACCACGTTCCAATGCCTGACCACCTTCTTCATGAGGAATTCCTTCCTGATGCCCAATCTAAACCTCCCCTGGTGCCACTCGAGGCCATTGCCTTGAGTCCTGTCCCTTGTCACCTGAGAAAAGAGACCGACACCCACCTCACTGCAGCCTCCTGTCAGGGGGTTGTAGAGAGTGAGGTCTCCCCTGAGCCTCCTCCTCTCCAGACTAAACAGCCCCAGTCCCCTCAGCCGCTCCTCATACGTCTTGTTCTCTAGACCCTTTGCCAGCTGCGTTGCCCTTCCCTGCACACGCTCGATCAGTTCAATACCCTTCTTGTTGTGAGGGGCCCAAACCTGAACACAGCACTCAAGGTGCTGTCTCACCAGTGCCGGTAATAAAGAAGATGCAGAAAGAAATTTAACTTCTGCATTTCCTTAGGAACATACCACTTTTACTCCGTGTTCTGTGTACAGAGGCTGATATGCTCTCACTGTACGCAGTCTACCTTCTCTGACACACTGCATACCCCTTTCATTCACCTGTATCTCCTTTATCCAATACCGAAGGATGTGATAAAATCATGACAGGCAGCAGGAAAACAATAGGAATAGCATTTCCCCACATTTTCAAATATTTTAGCATTCTTGAAGTGTCATTTTTACTTTCCAAATACTTGAAAGCAACTTGCTAGAGAGCAGACTTGTCATGTATTTAACAGGCCCACAACAAGAACACCACATTATTAGCTGAGAATTCCGCAAGAAGGCCTACCTTACTTCAAGTGTCTAAAAACAAACAAACAAAAAAACCCCCCAGCTTATCTCAAAACTATCTGTAACTCTGTAGTAGTTTGCATAATCTTCTCGCAATGTACTTGTCAGTCTTCTCTCTGGAGCCTCTCCCTTTAGTGCCACAGTTGCATTTACAACCATTGCAACAACAGCAAATCATCCGAAATAGCTGCAATTCACAAACGTCAGACTACACTGCTTTAATATTAAACCTCAGTCTTTTCATTAAAGGGTCAGTTTGTAAAGCAAAGGCAATTTATACTGAAATGTATTTTTTGCATTTAGATTTCAAAAAGTAAAGTTATAGTTATTACATTAAATGCTTTCTGAGTACCAGTGTTTGCTAATCACACATGGAAACCCATTAACATGGAACATGCTTTCAAATGTACGAAGTGAAAAGTTTATCCCTAGAATCAGTCAATACACATAGTAATGTGTTATGCCATCTTGCTTTCCTTTGAAGAAGTTAATGCAGTTGCTTCATATGTACAAAGAAATATTTTCACTGTTTACCAGGGACTGCGAGTTCCCCTCAGCACTGCTGCATTCCATACTAAACGCTGCATTACCAGTCTGTTCAGTTAATAAGGACTTAACATTATGCCTGAAAAGCTGAAACTGTTATCTTGAGAGAAACTGAGCATGAACACTACAGAGATTAACATATTTCCTTTAAAATTTCACCTTGATTTTTATATCCTGTTAGGTTGATGGCATGCATTTGACACATACATACACATATATTTGGGAGAATTCAAAAGAAAAAGTATTTCCTACTCTTTTGAACTCAGTTATCGAAAAATGCTTTACTGAGCATTTGAAACGGACATGAAAAATTAAATGCTTCCTTATAAATACATTATAATAATACATACATTGCCTCTCACTCTGGGCAAAATATCTGATGAAGTAGTAACTATGAACTTCCAATAGCAGATTTGTCAACACTCGAAGCTGTGCAGTCAGTGGTGCAGGCTGGAGAACAACACAGTACCGCCACTACTAAAAAAAGCTTAAAAGCATGTCTTTCTGACTCCAGACAGGATAACACTCTCTATAGTGTAAATACAGCTTGAGCTGACATACGTTTCCCCTTACTTCCTCCTTCAAAAAAAAATCTCATAGACATGTGTCCACACCTGGATGCACAGATGGACCCTATCTACAGTATGAACTAGACAGATAAGTAGAACGTGCATACCGCATAAAATGCGGTATTCATAAATGCATCCTTTAAAATACATAACATTTCAAGATATAAAGTTGCAGCCTTAGACACAAGAACTCTCTAAACAAATCAACGTGTTTTTATACATTTATGTTTCTCAAGTAATGGTGGGAAAAGCTGTCAGATGATTTCCTGAAAGCTGTCAAAAAGGCCTTTAACGCTCAGACCAAGCAACTGCTCTCTTCCAGATCCACATGTACTATTTCTGTTGATGGAAGATCAGCTACACGTTTCATACCGTAACAAATTCCATTTGGCCCAAATAGAACAAAAACTGTTCAATATTATTGGCTCATAGAACAAGAAATAAATACAATATTCACTTTCAGTATTCACAAATATATTAACACTAATATTTACAGGCCTGATACCAAAGACTGCCAAATCTCTTTAGCAGCATCTTTAACTAAAGGGGAAACACAACATCCAGATCTCCAGCCACTGACCTGATATTGATTTTTCTGAAAAATTAATGTGCTTCAGGCCAAAATTAAGATACTGTTCTGAGACTTCTAAGTTGAAAAACAAAACATGGAAACTCACTGGTTTTAGTTACAAATAGAAACTCACAAATTAATCTCTACAAGAGAATAAGAACGCATTGAAGAAAAATACACTAGTAGCAAGTACAGTTGAACTACCGAAGTGCAACTTCATCTTCTTTTATTGACCATCTAGACTCCTAAACAGGTCCAATATCCTTCTCTAGAGAATCCAGTATTTTCCAAAGCCAAACCTACCAGGTGCAGATTATAAAACCTTTTTAACCTACTATTATTGAATTACTAAATACATTTAGCTTTATATATAGACACAACATGTATACACTATTTGCATATTTAAGGAAGTTGACTGATTTCTCTAAACAATGCTTGATGAACTTTCCTTCCTTTCAGCAGACATGAGCTTTCATTTTCAGTGCTTTAGGGCAGAGTGAACTCAAGCAGCAACACATAGACCTCTCTTGTGTAATTTGTTGTGTAAACCAAACAAGCCTACATTCTATTTAATCACATGTGTACCAAATACTGAAGTAATGGTGCTAATATTTATGTTTACACACTATTTTAATGCACTGTCATACAGCGAAAGAGTTGCAGTATAGTTCTTTAAGGCTGAACTGAACAACTGAAAGCAGCAGTGTCTGAACTACAGATTATCTGTAATACTTAAAACCCTTAAAACCTACCCAGACACACAAATATGCACATAAATTCCCCTCAGAACAATGGTAAGATGATACCCTAAAATCATGTTGTTTCACAGACCATAGCTCCTGCATATCCACATGAAAAGTTTAATGCATCTAAGTGAAGGGAGAACTTCTGACGGACAATGGGGAAGAAATCTCTTAAACTGGGTCTGCCTCTGAAGGAGCAACAGTCTGAGACAGAGCTAATCCATCTTTCCTGAGCTTTGTCAAGGACCTTGTTACTGTGTTAATAACAAGGAAAAGACTACAGGACTTCGGCTTTCCATCAATGCTAGCGATGGAGACTAGCAGCTTCATGCTCAACTCAAGTAAATCCTATCTTCCCCCTTCCTCCCAACCTGAAGACTACTTTAGGAGGATACAACACTGAGCCTCAGCTCATGTATTATTTCACTCTAGCCTTGACTGTCATGTCCAAAACCGCTGAGATTCCGTGACAAGAACCAGTTTGGCATGCACCAAGTATGGCCTTGCTAGTTTATGTAAATGAAAATGGTACAACTATGCTTGCTTTCAGATCAGGGGGAATTTCGTACTCAAATGATTCAGGCAGTAGGAACAACAAGTTGGCCTGTAGTGCAAGTAAATTTGAAGCTGTTGATTACCCTGAAGAGACAAAGCTCCTATGGTGTTTAATCCTATTTGGATCCCAAGATTTACTTAGTTTGTATCACATGGAAATGTGAACAGGATGAGTGCTGAACCTAAACTTACGGTCAGACCCAACATTCACAATAGAGACAAAAGCTGTTGTTATCTGCATTCTTTTGCTCTTATTCTCAGTTCCAAAAGACGTTCAAGACCTTGCCTTAATGCAAGAAGGATTTTCTCCGATATAATTATCTGCTGTGGAACTGAATTTTTCAAGCTGTAGTGATAATATAGCTTAAACTTCTGTGGTAACCACATAATCACTTCACACTCCAGAATTGTTACAATCGTTAAATTGAAGAGAATGAGTATGATTTCCCATTCCTATAGGCAGAGTAAGCTGAACTATAGCAGGGAGGCTGAACTCTGCCTGGCATTTGAAACAGTAAATTCAACACCATTCTCCTATGATAATATTTCAATACCCTANAATCTTTACTAATTTTTAGAGGGGTCTCGTGAGTCTCAGAATCCATTCTGATATCCTGTCTGACCCCATGTAGTAGATATATTCAGCTTTCTCAAAATCAAGACTCAGAGTAAAGTGTTATGTTAGTTTGTAATGGGTTAACATTTTTTTTTTAATGTATAAATAATTTTAATAAGGAATTTGAAAGATTTTATTGTATAAACAGTCTTTCCCACCAAGTACAATTTCAAGCTCTGTCTAGTTTTCTTAATGAAACAAATCCTTACAACAGTAGCAACAAAACAATGGCTACTTTTATTTCGTATAAACTAAACTACACGCAATGCAGACCAGCCTTTAAAGATCTGAATTGCTCTTCGGAAAGAAAAATGACTGATGAAATAAGCATTTTCAAAATTTTATTTCACCTTTTGCAAGAAATGTCCAGTGTCCTGTGATGGCATGTGTACCAGAGCAGCTTATACTCCTTTTGAATACTCCTTTCTCAGCAAATCCCAGAAATTTCAGTTTCAGAATTAGGAAGCAGGTACTCTGAAAAGCAGCCATTTCTTACCTCACTGTGGCCCATAAGCAAACCTCGGTTGTGGAAAGGGTTGCTCTGATGTAATTAGCAAGAAGCAAGAGAGGACATTTCTTCGTTATAACTATCTTCAAGAAAGTAATAGCTTGTTGCAGATTTGTCATAATTTCATCTCACTCTCACACGTGTAGGCACACCTCTCTCACACATGCACAACGTATAAAAAGGATTGATTTAAGTTCTTCAGTTGTGACTCTCTACATTCAGGCTAAACATCAACTCTAGAATAAGGAATGAGATGCATATATTCAAGTATTTTCCATTTATTTCCCCACTGTTCAGAGTACTTGCCCACTGCACCCAGTATGTATTTGCATAACTTTGAAACATTTTTCTACTATTTTCTACCTCTCACCTTCTCTTAAAATCAGGGTATTTTAACTGGTGAACTGGCTGCTTTGAGCTATAGACCTGCATGCCTCTTCAAGAAAAGACAATATCAAAAGAAAGTCAGAAAAATGAGTAACACCACAAAGTTTTTAGTAAGTTTTAAGTAACACAGAATGGCTCAGGATCACAAAATCAAAACAACAAACTCACCTTCCAGGAGGAATTCCTCTCTTCGTAAGATCTATTCGTACTTTCTCTCCCACATGCCTATAAACCTCTACAATGGCTAGTATGGCAGCATCTCTCACCTGTGAATGCCAAGTTTACATTATTATTCATTTCAGGGTTACAGAAACCAAAACAACATTTTGCTGACTAGCCACTAATCTTCCAGTTCTATCGACCTGCACGCCAACTCATTTCACAAAACAGTTGAAACAGTAAGGATGGAAGGGAAAAGAAACATAACTGTTATTTAAAAATGGTATTCGTTCCAAGTTAGAATATCTCCATATGGTAAATGAAAAATCCTAGAAATAACAGCTCTAGAGGGAATTTCTGGGAATGACATGATATAAGAATAATATCTGTCGACAAATGTGCTTTATTTAGGAATCTATCACACTAGGCAACACTTTCAAAAGTTAGTCCCTGCACTCCATCTCGACACTTCATCTTGCTTTCCTCTCTCTCTATTTGCAGCAAGGGCCTTCTGGAAAATTAGGTGTCTGATTGCCCAAAAGAGTGGGCCAAAGCGACCAGCATTTCCTGTACTTCCATCATAAGGAATTACCATAAGGAATTATGTGGTATCAAATAAGCACAAGAATAGGAGTAAGACAAGGTAGGGTGAGGGGAAAGAACAGTTAAAGCAAAGAGAGAGTGCCTTTTACAAAAATACAAAGCATAGTCATCACAAGAAAAACTGCCAAAAACGCACGTTAGCAAATGCCATTATTCTCTATGAAGAATTTCTGGAATTACTTTAGTACTGTTCTTTGTAATAGTTTGCACTAAAACCACAATTGCTGTATCAAGTTATGAACTACATCTTCACTAAAGATCAGCAAACAAGACAAATTCTTAACAGATTTTCTCCAGAATGTAGCAATGTCATGGTGTATAGAGTAGACAAGCACTTTGCTGCACCGAGAAAATAAGCATAAAGACTTCTTCTGTTTATCTGCCTATCTCCTGGCAATGCTACCTTCTTCCTTACTGTATTCTTACTATTCTTTCTCAGATACAACTTCAGAAAAATCAAGAGACAATTTAACCATTTCTATTTGAAGGTTTTCTGAAGTTCAACAGATGTCACCATGATGAACTACACCTTGACTTTCACAGCAGATGTTTTTGCTTATTTCAGTAATTTTTTAACTACAGTCCTGTAGAAAATAACAATCTATTGTATACAAGCAAGTCTGTCAGCTTTTCTTAAATGCCTATATTTATTTTGCATTCCTTCTCTCAGACAACAGCTGTTGAAGCACCAGGAATTAACGAAATGCTTACCTGACTATTTGAGTCACCAAACACTGCACACAGATGCGGTACTAACTTGCTGAGGCTTAACGGTTGTGCACCGTAACTGAAATAAAAAGAAAAAAAAAGTCTTTTTCTGGCAGAAAAACAGAAAGTGAACTTTTAGCTTAGCATTGATAAAATACAAACTTATATCAATCAAGCTCCTTTTTGCTAATAGTCCTTTGTCTATTTTTAAATCAGACAAAAATATTACCTTTACTCTTTCTTTTCGAAAGCTTGCAGTCAAGTTGTTCGATTTTTCCCATTTATTATTTTAATTGAATTATGACTTCCTAAAGTATTAGTTTCAGATGAAAAAGAACATTCAGAAAAAGGACAGAATACTTACGTCTCCATAGAAACAAAAAGCTTACATGTTTAAGGTTGCAATAAGACACAAACACACTCCTTCTCGGGACCGGTAATTCTTGTGTTTAAAACCAACAGCAAGGCGTTCCCAAATGTACTATAAAACAGAAATAATTGTCTATGATTACCAGGAGCACAATACAATGTAATTCTATCCATTTTCTAAAATTACATTAATAACAGCTACAAAAAAAATAACAGAAGACAGGTCCACTGGAAAAGTAAAGGCACTTCGCAGATAAAATTAAGTTACAAAATATGCAGTATGGAACATGATACAGGTTGTTCTTATACCAAAAACAATTTCTAAAAGTGTTCTTCAGAAATCTAAACACGTATTTTTATTGCATGAGAAACAGCTTTAAAAAAAGATAGAATTGTTACAGTTAATAAACACAAAACAAACGTTAACATTTCAAACTACTGACTCAAACAGAAGTTGCTATATTCTTTTTGCTTCACATTGTTTCCCTGCCAAAATTTCCTCTCATCCATTTTAGCTTGTGCTTGTCCACACTCTTGCTGTCCACTTCTCTCCTACTTTTGCTGTAAATTTACTTCTTCATTTTTCAGTTATTTCTTGCCTATTCATTCTAATTTCTTCGCTTCCATTTCCGTTCTGATTTCATTTCTCCTTTTGTGCTGGCGTCGCTTCCTGCAGTATGATTCTCTGGCTCGCTAAACCCTCATTTACCTTCTTGCACGTTTGTTTTCCATTGCCTGCCTTTACCCTTTCACTGCTCAGTTTATCATTTTACCTTTCCATTTCCTTGTCGTTCACTAGCTGTATACAGCGTAAAGAGCGTAAACATGAAGCTTACGAGACTTGGGATTCTCGGCGGTATCTCCGAGCAGATGCACAGACTCAAACTGCAACTCCCCCAGCTGCTCCGCTGCCATTACAGCCTCCGCCAGCTCGAAAGCATCCGAGGGGAGCGTTGCCTAGCAATGGCCGCACACCGGCAGCGGCACATTTCGCAGCGCAGGCACCACCCTCCGTCCGGCCCCTGGAGCACTGCAATTGCGATGTGCAGTGACTACATAACAGCTTTTAGATACAAACGATAGCAACCGTATTCGGCTTTCCGAAAAAAAAAAATACAAACAGCTGCTGATCAACAAAACAGGCAGCGTAAGAGCAGGGAATACTGCATCCTCTTTATTAATGAGGGAGCACACTTCACAGCAGACATAGGATTTTCCAGTTAGAGCCTACTCGATCACTTTGACCCATCTGTGCTTTCTTGTTTGTTTGTCTTATACTTCATTACAGTTAAGAAAACAAACCGTAGACAAGCAGAATATAGCTTGCCAAAACCGCACAGCTTAGCAATGAAGAACAGGATTCTATGGAAGAAAACATCCCTCCAATTAACCTGCTGTCCAAGACAAATGTGAAAAAAGGAAACCTCCCTGCTAGGTGTACAAAAACACAGCCAGAGAGGGAACTGTAGGGTAAGGAAACAGACAAAGCAGCCTGAAAAGAAACTGAGCCTTTCGCTAAATTAACCTTACTTTAAGAACTGAATTCACCGAAACAGAAATTCAAATGGCTTCTCAGAAATTTCAGCTCTCATGACTTGGTAGCAACAGTTGGTGCCAACCTCCTTTTACCCTATTCATGCATTTATACCAGCTGTATTCTTATTTTGATGGTTTCCTGCCCATAAACAGCTATGTCTAGCTCTTAAAAACAAAACTAAGCAAAACAACACAACAACAACAAAAACCCAAACACATTTAAAACAAGAAAAAGGAACTGACAACAGGACAAATTAAGTATTATTCAAGAACATACTACAACAGACCAGAGGAGATGATCAGGAAGAAACTTACAAGTCTTATCCCCAAAAAAGGACTCCACCCAGCTCTTCCAAAGGGATGTTCCTCTGCAGCAAAGGGAGCCTAAAACTCTGTATTTCAGTGTTGGAGTCACAGGAAAGACTTCTCTGTTTTGGTCCCTGCTGTGAGGATGATAGATGCTCTTCATCCAAATTTTTAACGATACATAAGCTGTCCTGGGATAGACACCTGAAGCCAGGTTTTCCCCACCCTAGGGGAGTTACCAGAAGAGCCATGCCTTCTCTTATTTACAAATGCTGTTCCTCGGACCCCATGAATCTTGTATTCTTTCCTATGCTGCAGGTAAACTTCAAAGGGGATGGAAGCTTCCTTCCATCATCTTAGTATACCGCCTAGCAACAAAGGCTCTCTTCAGAAATTGAAAGATGGACCGGTAATCCAGAACTCATTCATGAGGAGGGCCTATCGCAAAGTATCACCGCTCTCTTTATCAGCAATTGTTTAAAGAAAGGTATCTCCAAGATGCTATGCATTTATCCAAATGCTGTTACTGTAGAGGTAGGCGTACTTTCAGGTCTGCAAGCGAGGTACTTCAGAGCATCTTGGGCACATGAACACGCCATTTTTGAACAACTTGGGCAGTAAATAAATGCTGTGATGTCTCTTGTCAATGAATATGATCAAAACTACAACTCATGAACAGATGAAGGCTAGGCTTTATGGATGAAACTCCTATACTCTGATGCCTAAATCCCACTCAGATCTGTAAGTTTCTATAGTTGCTTAACATGCAACCTGTTTTTACTAGCAGGCAAACAAAGCAATCACGAACAATTTTCTCACTGCAGATGAGGTTTGAAAAATCATATTCCCTGTGCACAAACATTCAAACTTGTATCTATGAATAAACAAAGCCAGGAATTAGCAAGCGAAAGAACTTCATTCTCGTTCACAGAAAACAAGACACTCCCTATTAACTTCTGCACTTAAAGTCAGAAACAGATTTTTTAAGAAATTAAGAACTCAAATGACAGTTCCTAGTAACAACCAGGGTCCCCGGAGTTCCAAACTGTATAACTCCTCAAACAGTAAAGTCCTGTTAAACAGTCTCATGAGTAAGATATACTGGATTTAGCACTTAGAGGCCACACAGTGCTAAAAACTGTAAAAATGTTTAACTCGAACTTCAACATAAGATGACAAGGCAGAGGGCAATTTATCCCCGTCTCAGTTTGTCAAACGTTCACACGACATGTTTGCCATACATCTAGAAAACCACATTTTCAAGTTAGAATGCACCTTCTCAACTGTTGGACTACTACATGTTCAGGCACAAAGTAAATTTGGAAATAAATTCTGAGCTAAATAAACTTACTTATTTCCATTATGCGAACTCAGACCCAGGAGGTTGTTTCAAGCATCCTTTAATTAACAAAGTCCTGCCACATGACATGAAAACATCTACACAAAATTTAGCTACGATATGCAAAAACTGCAGAATTGTGCTGTGCCAGGTTTTTATCTTCAGCTGAACAATGCATCAGTGTTAATCCATTAAGAATACTTTTAACATTTACACTATTAACAGTCGCCATAACATTGTGACATATTCAAAGTCAAACTCATGCATAAGTAATAAGCTCAATGGAGGCCTACATCTGAATCTATATAAAGTGAAAGCATACCATGGGTGGAGCTGCTTCATCCATCAATTTCAATATGAGATTCTGTGCTTGCTCTCGAACTTGGTCTTTGGCATCTCCCATACGATCTATCAAAGGCAGGAGAACTACAGGAGAGAAAAAAAAGAAAAAAAGATGAAACACCCAGTGAAGATTTTCTAATACTGAAGGATAGTTCCTGAAACAGATTTAAGATAAATTTCACTCAAAAATAAAACCTGACTGTAAGTTGGTCAAAATATTTTCAACTCTGAAATGTATTTCTGAATATGTTACAAAACTAACAACAAATGCATTGAACTGCAATTGAAGAACACAGTATTTTCCAACAGGCTAAAAAGAAAAAGCTTTCTGTCTTAAAAACTCTATGAATGACTTGCATTCAACCTTCAAAAAGCATGCCAGCAGCTTCTGAATGTCTGTCTTTTCTGAAAAGTAATGCTAAGACCTGGGGAGTGGTGGGGAGGGGAAAAGAACAGTATAGGACAAAGAACTATTTTCAAATCATTGGGATTTTGCTATTTAATTATGAAAATTTAAAATGTTTTAAATCCTTCTATTCTATTCACACAGCCTATCTTGTAGAAACTCAGCCTTCCTTCAATAAAAGTCACTATTTTAAAACAAGCATCCTCAAATAATATTTAACTAAAATTACTCAAGAGCTGATGATTTCACAGGACTTGCCAAATCTTTGATTTGCTTATCCACAGAGAAAAGTTTATAATTGCAGCTGATAAACAAATTAATGCTATATGATCTTTAGGAAAGTTATCTGAATGAATGCTTAGATCAGCATTGTGCAAGACATCCGGCTATACTGGTTCCCAGTTCTCTATATGGGGCCTACATGCACCCTGTGTGAGATTCTTCCCCCTAGCGCTTTCGGTACCACTTCTTGAAAACAAGCAGCAACAACACTGAGTGCACTGCTTTTTCTCAAGAATTACAAGTGATGTGGAATTGGTGGTGATGTCATCTCCCACTTAGCTCCCACGGGACAGTGCTTTTAGACTCACTATCAGTACCTGAAACACCACCTGGAAAAATCAGTGTCACAGGCTAACAGTAACATTTACCTCTTAACAGCTCAACCTTCTGTATCAGCTTTTGTTTCTGATCTGATTCACAGATTTCTAAGAGCTGAAAGTATCAGTAAGGTAATCCTAGCTGGAACTCTTACTCAACACAGATCATGACACCCAGCCCGCAATTCTCCTTCAAATTAGTATTCTAGTCAAGCTGGGGCTAAGTTTGCAATTACCATGACATTTATTTCAAACTTTTAAAACTAGCCTAACATCTACCATGAGTCTTTTGGAGACTCTCATATTCCACCACCAGCTAAAGAAGTTATAGCTAAAAAGCACCTTTTGTTGTCTTTGCTGTTATGTTTCTGAATGCCTGAGAGTATTTTACAGTTGCTGCTTGATCCCTCTCTCAGCTGCTAACTGCTATTCCACTCAAAGAATAAATAACTGTATTGTAAATACAACATGAAAAATAACTGTATACTGACAATAAAATAACTGTAACTGACACATACATTGCTGAAGTTTGAATTTTTCCCCCTACTGTGTCTGAATACTTTCTAATTGTTATAATCTGAACACTTAATTCAAGTGGCTCTGGATATTCCACTGACATCTTTAGCTATCATTATCAAGCTTCTGCATGTTTCATCCACTTTCTCTTCCCTTTCTCCTCTGAATAAATTATTACAGCTACCTTCATCTTACACTTTCAAGAGAAAGGGGTTTTCCTCCTCCCACCCCCCATTTTGTGGGCACAGAAGAAACATCCAGAACTTCAAAAGTCAGTTTTGGGAGTATGCAGCTGACCCCTCCTACAGTTCCAGTTACTTGTATACTTATTGATTACCGTTTTCTTCCCAACAGCACTTCTCATGACTATTCTCAGCACTCCTAAACTGACCCTTCTCCTGCACCACACGTTACCACTGAGGTCTACAACATTCACCTGACTACTGGGCAGCTGAAGGCAACTCTTGTTTTACAAAGAGGGAAATAAAAATAAACAGAAGCTGCTTATTAATATGAGAAGCTGTTCCAAGGGAGGGAAGCACTGCGAGTGCCAGTCCTGTTGGAACACGGCTCTTTTGTGACACATTAGCAGGCTGAGTCACCCCATGGAGCCGCAGATACCAGGGCTTTGCTAAACTCGCTAAGGCCAGCACAGAGAACAGCTACTAGAAGATGCTGAACAGAGATGAGGTCACTGCGTTAAACTAAGCTATGACACAGCCTGCAGATTACTAAACATGCCAGCCTTTGTCAGTCAGGGAGCCCTGACAGCGGGACTACCTGCTGCAGGAGCTGTTAAAGGGCCCACATGTCCGTGGGCACGACTATTTTTCCCCCCCTAAATCGTAAGTTTCTGGAAGACCCCATATGGCATGATATATTCTGTTTGCATAAGACGAATACGGCTGTTGAATGCTGGCAACCATCAGCTGGTTTTCAGTTTGGTAGTTCATCTTTTCTGTCAGAAAGAGTTCCAATAGGAAATGATATTAAGTTGGTTGCCTATGGATAAAGTTTCAATGCTCAGCTAGAAGGGGATCTGCAACACATTTCAATCTGAACTCCTAATGCCTTCATCTCTTTTTTTCCAGATGTTAGAATGTTTAGCAAGAGCTATTTATTTTATCGCTTTTTCTGCATTAGTGATGAAAAATAGCTGGATGGTGTTAGCTATCCTTTCTACAGGTAAGTGGGAAACATCTCCCTACCCAAAAATTCTTAGACCATCTTTAAGACGCTTGGGTCCATCTCAGCATCCTGCTTTGCCGATACCCCTCTCTTCTCGCTTACTCTAAGCATCCTTGCCTAGCTTGCATTCAGTGCCTCCTGGCCTCTTCTTGCTCCACTCTAGTCCTGTCCAGCCAAGACCACAGAGCACAAGAAACTTTGAGTTCTTGGAAGAAACCTCACCTAAGCCCAAAGAAGCAATTGCAGCCAAGCTTCAGCGACTACAGTACAATAAAGACCTCTTTGGTCTATATCAGGATAAGCCGGCACTATCACTTGAAAGCAGCAGCTTTGTCTACTCACTGCCCCAGCCACTGTTTCCCTCTCCCAGCCCAGCCCAGCCCTTGTACTTGTATTTGTCTGTTTACAAGCTGAACCGAGGACATACTTGGACATTCTGTGAAGAAGATACCCACATATCAATCAAAAGCAGGAGCTAAGTGAGATGTTGGAACTGACTCAACAGGAACAAACTACAGAGATCTTTTGGCACCTTAGCAAGTATACACTGGGTATTTGTGCACTAAGAGTTTATAAAAAGATTTCTAACTTGGCCACTTTTAGGCCAGTTTCTGTCCCAACCAGGAACAGCGTAAGTTATACTTGCAATACAAGGGCACCCTAAAACAGAACTGAAGCTCTGCTTTAGAAGATCATAGCACTATTACTTCCCAAAGAACGGATGACCAGAAAATACATCTCTGAGAACAATGCTTTTATCCCCCAACTTTATTCCAAATACAACTGAACAATCATTTTGGGTGACACTTTTCCTTTAAGTTTTATATGCTTTCTCACCAGCATTACCAAATTGATGTCCTCCTTCATGCTGCAATGCAAATACATGCATTTGATCATTTCTGACATCAGTCTGCAAACTAAGCTGTCTCAAATAGATGTTGAAGTTACAGAAAGGTGAGGATAGAGAAGTAGCATCATACTTGAGGCAATATTCAACACGGTAGTATCTCAAGCTACCAAGTGAAGTATATAATCTGTCACATACAGTATGGATTCATGTATCCCTACTGTTTTATACTAATCTTACTGAGCTTACTTATTCCATTACATAGTTTCTTCAAATGGATTTGGAAAACCTAGTAACATATTACAACTAACTTTCTTTTACTCATTTATGCTGACATGAAGAAAAACGTTACCCTAAATTTCGGAGACACTGATTCTATATGGACAGTTGCTGATTGTTCTTTGCAGAGCCAAGAAGTACTGTACCCCATTCTATTTGCCCTCTCACCACATTTTAGCATATTGTCAGTCTCCTATCACTATCAGCCATTCCAGAGTTTTCCTGTTGAGGTTTCCGCATTGTTACACAAAGATTTTATAATTTTCATTTCTGAAGTAATCTTAAAAGTTTTAGTAAACATGTTCTACAGCACACATTAATTGTACCTGATCTACCTCCAACTGACCTGCTATCTACATCTGAGCCACTATTTATACTTTTTCCTTTCTAATTGCATAGTTACCTTTGTATTATATCCCTAACAGAGCTTGTAATCCAACTGGTCTCTTTTCCATTGTTTTTCTTCCTTTTCTTGGCTCAGTAAACCTAAATAAATCTTCATTTATACAAATTCACATAATGATTTTATCAGTGCTAGTTGGACAGTATACGCAAGATTTAGGGCCAAAAACAGCCTGGAGAGTCAGAGTACAGCCTTGAGATATTAAATATTTATTTCCTCTACAGGGACAGAAGATGATAAACAAGTAAATCACAGAAGTCAGTGCCTAGAATGGCACCCAGTTTATTTTAAAAAATTCTGAGCAGCTTAATGTATGAGCCCCTGCAGCAAAGAATGCCACAGGTAGCACAAACAAGTTTCTTTTGTTAACCTTTAACAAGAGTTCTTTCTGTTACAACACAGAGTTTTTCAGTTTGTTACTGCTCACAGCTCTCCCTTTATTCCTTCTCTCTTGACCACTGCTCTTCGTAAGTGCCCTTTTTATGTGTACCCTCTCATGCCTACACATTTCTATGAACCAACTTCAGATAGTCCTTGCCAGCTTTACCAGAGTTGCAATTGCAAAGGCTTAAAAAAAAAAACATTAAGCAAATAATAATCTATACCAAGGAAACAACATTAGTGTTGGCAAAAATTCTGTTACTAAAAAGTCTAACTTCTTGTCTCAGACATTAAAAGAAAAGGCCTTGAGGACAGAAACAGAGATTAAACTTAGGCAGTAACATCTAGTTTTCTCAGAAACCTTGCCAGTTCAGGCAACAGCACTAGATGGTTGCCAACACTAGAAAGCCGTGTCAGCAATTAGAGCGGTCTCTGTTCTTCTGGGTAAGATGCGCAGGAGAGAAAGAAATCCCACAGAGGCTCCTACAAGGCCCGCAGTAGGGCTGGTCTGATGGACCAGCACAGGCAAGGGCTACTCCTGAACAAAGAATCTTTAACTGGCTTTCAGAGGTAAGAGGGCCACAAAGGCCTCACTACCCGCTTCTGATACTCCTCAAGACAAAGTCTGGTCCAGAGAAAGCAAGTTCAATCAAGAACCATCTCACACATGAATGTGCCTCTCTGGGTCTCTCCAGGAACCACAGCAAGCATGAACGGGATTAATGAGATATACTGTTCATCATCAACAGTGGAGAGAAAAAATAAAACAAACACATTTCTTTTTACAATACAACCATGAATCTATCAGGATCTCAGCCGAAGGACACATAAGAAGAGAGCCTTCAAGTCCAAAGAGTTTAAAGAGGTGCATTAGACCAGCAAGAAAACTGGAAAGTAGAGAACAAACATTCCCATCATCTTCTGAAAGATTAAAAAGACTTAGCTCTAGGCTGGGTTTCTACAGAACTAGTATTAGTTAGAACCAAACAGAAAACAAGAAAGGCTACGATTTGTCTACTCTTAATTAATTACACTGCATTTTTAGTGGCACTATGACACTGCTATCCATAGGCAGCAAGCAGATAGTACTCTAATTCACAGGCTATCAGTCAAGCATGAATCACTTAAGGTAAAAGTCATTCTGATAATAATAATTGTTATTTAATAAATAAATAAATTCTAGTACTAGCTAGACAGGATGTAAAGAGCTTTAAACATCATAGAGTTTTGGTGTTTTTCTTGTTTGCTTGTTTTTTGTTTTTACAGCTTAAGAGAATCTGTCACCAAGACAAAAAAAAAATTGACAGCTTAAAACAGCCATGACCATTAGCTACGACCATTAACCACACAGGGAACCAAAGGAAATTTAAGGATTTTCTGAGACGTTGCAGGAAGTTCATCTTTTGTGAAATTCAAAAATATAAACGCAATTCAAAATATCTATTCTGGAGAAAAAAATACAAATAACTGAGTCTCCTTTTGCAGAATTTACTAAAAACAAACAACAAAAAAAGAAATATTCAACATTTTGTTTAAGATAATCCTACAGCACATACCTAATACAGTTCTTCCTGAGGTCAATAAGCAATAAAATGAAAAGCTTAAGTCAGACAAAACACCTGACTTGCATTTAGATGCAACAAGGTATCTTTGAGGCAGACCTCTCTCAACTAAATAGAAAAGCTTGCTTTGCATTTTGTGAGCAAGTCAATTTGATTTAATTTCAAAGTTTTGTCTAACTTTTGAGGTTATCCATACGTTAAGCTGAGGCACAGGCCAGATGAACTCAAAGGTCCCTTCCAACCTAAATTACTCCAGGTTTTATGTTTAGGTTTACGTTTATCCTACCATAGACTCTGACATTAGTCTAACATTTCAATGAAATTAATCAAAAAAAATCAGCCAGTCCATAAAAACTGAAGGTCAAATACTTTTTAGCACAATATATGCCCATGATAGCTAAAACAGTTCTTGGTTTTCATGGTGAGGAGGAAAACATTTTTCCATACTTCATTAAAGCCACCTACTGAAGAGTCACATTGTGATTAAACTGCATGTTTAAGCCTTTTCCATCCAAAAATGTCATTCATTAATTGGGAGAGAATGCAAAAATTAAGACATCACTGATGTCTAAGTCTGCACTGATACAGTCTTAAATATTTTCAAGTTCTTGTACCAAATGCTTTCCATCCAAATTCATTCAAAAAAAAATAACGCACATTGCAAGTCCTTACAATGCTTTAAAATAAATCTGGCAGCATAGTTGCATGCCTGTTTATGACAACGAGTTTGAAAAAGCATTCAAATTATTCTGAAAAGTCTAATTTAAAGGTTCTTCCATCACTTCTAGAATCAAGTTAAATACTTCAAATTGGTTTCACATTCTAGTATACAGCACTACAGGAGTCTTCCGAAACTATTTTTGCCCAGTGGTTTCATTTTATTATAAGAAGAATTTGCAACTGCTATTACATATACACATATGCACTAATATACATGTGTCTGTAAAGTATGTGTATATATATATTTAGACTTACATGTACATAAACATTAAATGGACATCTGTGTGTGGTTTTCTAGTTGTCAAATATTTTTCTTTTAATTTGCAGATAACTAAAGCATATTTTATGACCTCTTGTAAGGTTGTTCGTGAAAGTGAATGACAACATAATCATATCATAGACTGATGGATTGTTCCATACATGCAGAAAAATATATCGCGATATAAGACCACATTAAAGGCACATTCCATGTGCCTTTACTGTACCTTTTCTTTTTCCCATTCCTTCAACAATAACAAAATAATTTTGAATCAAAATCACATTTAATTATAGAATTATTACTTTTTTCTTTATGCAAAGCAGTACATGACCTAGGTTCAGACAATGGCTTGTGATATCAAACGCTAAAACTTTCTCATAAGATAATGCCTAAAATTCATCTTGTACATAAGAAAAATAAAGCTCTCTGAATTACTGGTCACTTTTGTATGCCATACACTTAATTCTGATGGTGGAAATCCCCAGTGATGGTTTAGAAAGACATGTTATTCATAAAGTACTGAAAAGAATTAGAGGGCAGTTTAAAAATACGCGAGGTTTTGTGTTTTTACTCTTTTTTTTCTTTTAAAGAGTGAACTTTTCGTATCTGTGATCACGGAATATTAAAAGGTAAATAGTATCAGCAGGTTCAAGATTTGAATAATTCATGGTCAACAGGTAGATAAACAGTCGCCACATTGAACAGGCATGGTTGTACTCTCCAACATCCAACGAATGGGGATGTGAAAGCAGCACGAGGGGAATGGACCACAGATGGAAGCTAGGCCCAGGTCATACTGCCACTACCAGAGGTTTCACATTGAACGCAAGGACCACTGAATCTATACCTGAAAAGGACTTACTTAAATCTTGTTTAGGAACTGTACAGAATAGAAAAACCATCAACAAATAAGCAACATTTCTTCAGCAGTTGTTCTCACAAGGATGGGTTGAGAACCAATGTGGAGAAAGAGTGCAAAATAACATTCGCTCCTTTTAGAGAACAAAACTATTTCTTATACACAGTATTTTAATAATTGATGCCCTCACCTGGGAAAACAGATTGTGACAAGGTAATTAAGTACTCTTATGTAATCTCTTTTAATCACAGAACAAGAAGTACTATTAAATAGTGAAAGATGTAACACTCAAATACTCCTTAATCTGCTCTGTTTTTCCTTAATATAGCCCTCTAGTCTTATGAACTAACATATATCGTGACACCTACTGCTTGTAAAGTATTTTAGAGCATCTTCACTGAAGTACTAAAAAAAATCCAAATTTTTGTGTCCAAGTTTCTAGAACACTGATGTCAGCAGCAGAGAGCGCACAATGTGGTTGATCATAAAAGGATAGCACCCTGGAAGAAAGTTACTGCTACACTGCATTGTTGCCTGGGAAAACTAATTCAGTCTCTTATCAGGCACTATACTTCAGTACAAAGATCACTAACACACTCTTCAGAACACTGGAAAGCATCTACCCAGAACTATTACACTGATTTACCCAAATCTAATTAATGCATATATATAGACTGTAAAGATGGAAAGGATAATAAAGCATTGAAGTTTTTTTTTTTTACTTCTTAGTGAAAAGCCTGCTATGTTTATGGATGTGAATATTCAGTCACATCAATTATTTTTTTCTGCACTTAAAGAAAGCTATCCCCATGATAACTGAACAGGAAATTAAACAGGAGAAAAAAATGTTTTGCTATGTTATAGTGGGTAATATGCTATTATACTTCCATCATTTCCTGAGTTCAGAATCATGAATAAAAACATCTCGAGGTCACCAAAAAGTAACGCTCTTTTCTAAAACAAAGACACATTTAAATTTCCAGGTCTGTTGTGACAAAATAAAGCTATAAAAGTGAAACTTCACATAGAAAATAAGATCAATTTTATTTTTAAAAAGGCAGATAACAGAGTAGAAAGGTACTTTACATATACATCTTCCTTCACTATATTTATGTTGAAATCCTGATCTTCCGTGAGAATGCAAGTACCAAAAATGACTTACTGCAATAAATGAAAAGTGAACTACATTTTGAATATTTCAAAGTAGTAACTAAAATTGCCTGGAAAAATTCTATTATGCTTGTCTTCCAAAATACTATGCTCACAATTATTTGACCAAAACAGAAGAAAGTAAATGCCTACCATATAAAATTCTAGTAAGATTTCCTTATGGAAAGATTTCCTTATGTGGGGCTGCAACAACCTTGTTACTTAGTTGAATTTGCTTTTAAATTTCCCAACATGTTCAAGCTTGACTGGAAATCTGCAATATATGATTACCTACCTCATTAAGTATGTTCATATCAACAACCTTTCTGGACACTAGCCATGATAGAAGAATGCTAAGATGACAGTTTATACAGAATAGTTGATTCTTCTCAAATGCAGGATTATAGAAACTTTGTAGAAGCTTCAAGGGAAAAAATACTTATTTACTTACTCTAAGCAATTTTCATCATCCAGATGCAATGGAGAGGTTACATCTAAACCTGAACTAAAGTAGTTTCTTCTAGCCTCTGTAAAGAACCCTCTACAGTTAGAACTAGTACATATGCAATCAGCTCTGGCAGAGAAGAGAAAATACAGTTTTTACAAAAAGAAGTGATACCTCACAAACTTCTAAGACCTCTCTGAAGAACAGATGTGCAGAAGGTAACCTCAGCTGACAGAATGCAGGTGGATTTTCAAATCCAAGGAGGGGTTCTCAAGGAGTGGTCTTTCAGGAATGAAGGTACCAGAATGACAAGGCAGAATAATGCATGGGGCAGGAAATAAGAGACACCACCCTGGACAATGGACCCCAAGTCCACCGCCACTGCACAAGAAACAGGTTGCTACAGTAGACAGTTTCACGAACATATTAGGTCAATTTTCAGGAAGCAACAATGTAACAAAGAAATAGATTATCAATAATTATGAAAGTAACAGATGACATAATAAAAACAAACATCATTATGCCACAATAAATATATGCTGCATCCGGACTGTTATGGCTTCCTCAATTCAAAAGCACTACAATAGAAAGGCACTGAAAGGGGTGACAAGAACAAGAAAAACCGTGGAACTGTGCACAAGAAACAATTAGACCACAGACAAGAGAGGGGAAAGGGACAGCAGAGGAGAGGCCTGGAAGAGATGCGTAAAACGAAGACCGGCAGTGAAGAACGTAATAAATGATGGCTTACCTTTTTAATACAAGAGGTGAGCAAGCATGAAGTTATCAGAAAGCCAGTCCAAAACAATTACATATGATGTGACAAAACTCTTAAGCATTACTACAGAACACTTTAGAAGTCAAAGGTCTATGTGGGTTCAAAAACCAACCCAATAAAGCTGCAGGAAAACAGGGTGACGGGGGAAGACACCGAAGGTGACATCTACAGCTAGGCTGGCCCCAAACTGCAAGACTGCTGACAGCTGGTGGGTCATACTGAAGGAGTCATCCCTGCAGTTTTGTCCTGTCCTTACTTTCTTCTAACGCACTGCAGACTGGTCACTGTCAGACACAGGTCTTTGGTCTGACTTACTGGAGTCACTCTTGGATTACTGCAGACAAATCTGCAGAAACAATACAACATGATTTGGGAAACTGGTGGTTCTTCAAACATTGTTGGAGGAAGTAGTTTTCTTGTTCACCAATGTGCTTTTAGTTACTCTCATAAGCTCTGCATTATCCACAGTCAAGTATTTACAATAAAGTTTTTGTATTACTGCTTTGCTGATAAAAACTGAAAATAATCCAAATCTTATAAGACTTGGTGAGACAGCTACCAACTGAACAGAACTCATACTGTAAATCCCTCTTTAAAAAAAGTAATTAAAATATTGTTTTCTGCCTTTACCGAAACTAATATTTTAGTGTCTGTCAAGCTTATATAAAACTTCATCACGCACAAGTATGACTTGCATATTTAGCATAATGCACTCCATAGGTCCTGATTTTGGAGATAATTGGAAGACTAATTTCAGTTGAGGGCATTACTCAACTTTTCTAAAAAATACTCTGGAATACACAGCTTCAGATGTCTACTGATGTTACACATGTTCAACAGTCATCCAGTGCCAGTATTTTTCTTCTTTTAGTATAAATGTATGTAGTAAAAACCCAAAGCAGAGCAAGGTTAAGATTTTGACAGACAATTTAACATAGCTGGGCATGTAGGAACAAGATGTAAGATAATTCACACACATTTTGGATAAGGGCATTACGCTATGTACTTCTGTTAAGAATAGCCAGTGATAAAACACCAATGTTAATGCCCTAGTATCACAATCTCTTTTCAAGGACAGCAGCAAAATTAATGGAGCAGATTAGTTTGCTCGTACTTCCCAGAACAACTGTTTCATACTCAGGCACACACAGATCCATTAATTTGAAATTCACTCATTTGAGTAAACACTCAATAATAAGAGCTAGTACTTTTTTCATCTCAGAAAAAGTTATAGACTACTGAAAGCTAGTCTTACCTAGCTAGCAGTTACCTAGCAGCAGGTGGACCACACACTCCCCTGAGACCACACAATTCAGCAAACATAAAACTCTAATTAAAATAATCCATGAATAAAGCCTACAATCTTTAACGCAAGTTAAAGGTAGCACTTACGTTCAAATGTCATTTTTAGATGACTGTCTCAGAGCATGGTAAGTAACTATATAGCATGGGAGTGGCCAGCAACTATATAGCTTGAAACTAATTACAGAAAAGACATTCCTGGAACCTTTAAAAATTCCAAACACCATCCACAAATCAGTAATTACATGAAAAATTAATATTTACAAGTTAATATAAAATTATTCAAATTCCAACAACAGCAATAAGATACCTATACATTTACATCCTCAGACATTGTTTTAAACTATAATCAGCTCAGAAAGCTTTCCACATGTTCAACTACCACTGCTGGGGGCAGGGGGGCATTCTACCTTTTGGTCTTAAGAAAAAGAAAGTTACTTTTCACTTACCAGTTCCTATATAGGATTTAAAGCGTCCTGATAGTCTGTTGACAAAGGCACCTAAAACATCTAATCCCAGTAATGCCACCTGTTGAAACAAAAGCATGAGATATACGAAAGAGAAGACTACACAATTCTTTAGAATACATTTTAAAGAAATTACAGACTTCTATATGCAAACATGCTGGACCACCATATCTTAAACTAAAGAAAAATGAAAGTTATAACTAGAAAGCTGATAATTCCTTAAAAGCTTTCATTAAGATAAAGTTATCAGCATACGTTTGGAATGGATCAGTTATATTTACATATACTAGGACAGTTCGGATTTTTCAGTATTTGTCTTAAAAACAGAAAGATATTAAATGCTAGAAATTCAATGTTTTGCTATTTGCAACTATAAATGATTAAAATTCAAACGATTAATAAAGGGGACTAAGGAGTTGGAAGAAGCTCTTCATTTTTGTCTCTCGATTGTATATTAAGACTGCAGTACCATTCCTCCTTTCTTTAAAAGATGACTGCCAGAGGCCTAGCACAGTATAAACTGGAAATTAAAATTCCTTCAAATCACAGACCAGTACCAGGACAGCCATATTGCTTTAGGCCTCATCTCCTCTACCAGGCACCTAAGCTGCTGAAAGAAACATAAAACAGAAAGCCTCACCAAGTAAGAAGAAAAAAAAAAGCAGTGGGGGGAGCCTGGAGGAGCAGTTCCCTGACTCAGAAAAAGCAAACAGCTTAAAACGCAAATCAAATCAAGCCCCCAAACATAAATACTAATACAGGGTGGGGGAAAAAAAAAAAAAAAAAAAAGAGAAAAAAGCTTCCCAGATGCTAAGAGCTTGCCTCAATCTGGTTGCTTAGCTCATCCGCTAAGGTGATTACATCTTTTTCCAAACTCGCAAGAGAACAACCCAGAGAAGCTATATCTTCCCTAGCAGTTCAGACCACACCATTCGTCTACCTGCTTCTTAAGATACAGAAGTTTTGTTTCTCTTCAGTTGGAATTGTTCAAAATTCAGAAATCAAAATGAAGTTCAAAATGCTAACTGGAATTCTGAGGAAGTCCCACCTATGAACAGAAACTAGATGAGATGACAATATCCATTTATTTAGAAACAAAAACGTAGTCAGAACTGATCAGTTAAACCAAATAATTTTGACAAGTCAGGACACTTTTTCTTCCCCCTTAATTATCCTGCATACTGTTACGAGACTTCATTCTTAATTTCCTACAGCAGTTCGTTATGAACACACGGACTTACATTTTCACATCTTGTGGTTAACTCACTCTGCTGTCCCTGAAGGGGCAAATGCCCAAGAAAAGACCTCCTAAAGCTTTGGTATTTGTAATTTTCCCCACAAATACACAAGCAGAATTACTCCTTCCTATTAGCTACTTATTTTCACAAAATTTGGAACCACATTTTCTTCAAGAACAACGTTTTCTTTAAAACCTTATCTGTAACAATTGTCCACGCTAGACAACAGGCCAAAAACAATTTGGCTGGAGATGAACATGAATACGAGTGGCCCACACACACAGTATCACATGATTCTTGTTTCCACAGGAAACTAGATCACTAAGCCCCCCATAAAATCTAGGATCTGAAGCAGCCACATAATTAAATAGATTTTAATGAATTTAGTATTAGTAGAATAGATTTCCCTTTAAGCAGGATGTACAAAACTGAGTACAACTTTCTTGGAAACTTACTCATTTTTATTACGTACTAACACAGAAGAGCAAATGTAAGTGGATGGTATCCCTGGCTTAAATATGTTGCTGACAAGTAACTGCAGCTAAGATTTAGGAGTATGAGAAAGCAGAATATTCGAATTGATAACTTAAAATATAAATCAGCTTTTATGGTAACATCAAGGCTTCACAAAAACTCTTTCCTTTAATCTTTTCCAGATTCTCACACTATACGAGACTTGAGACAAAATCTCAATCTAAAATGTGATGCCTGAAAGAAACAAGAAAATTCATTTTGGATAAACATTCTGTTTTCCTATGAATGTTTCCTATGAGCTCCGCCTTAGACCTGTCTTCCAATGACAATTTTTAAGACACCTTTCCTTTGTAAGTATTATTATTTATTAATGCACAAAACTGCAGCCTTTCTCTCTGTAACACTATATACAGAGTCTCCCTCTTCTCCACATTTGATTAGACTTGTAAAATCTCTCTTCAAGACTTCTACTCTGAACAACAGCAGCTCAGAGATTAGAAACAAGTAGAGCACGCAAGACTGCATTTTATTACAGACCTGCTCTTTACTGATTCCAAAGAAAATCCCTGAGTAAGTCACAGAATATTTCTTTATGAATTCTTCCAGTGCTTAGCTTCTAGGGATTGGGGTTTTGTTTCTTTTAAGTTTCATCTGGGCAAAAACATCAACCATCTGGAAGGTCTGAACCTCCATATACATCAGGGTGAGAGGCTTGGTTACTATCAGAGAAAAGGCTATTCATCCTACTGTGACTGTTACTGCCAAAGAAAAATCTGATCACCTGTGTTTCATTTCTGTAAGAGTATTTAATTTTGAACCAGAACAGTCACTGATATAATGCTTGCACATTCCAGATCTTTGTATCCATCCTTGTGAAAGAATAAAGTTTAAGCACCTCTTATGATGCAAGTCACATTTATCTTGATTGACTGCTCAAGCAGCGGTCAATATGGCATCGGTTCTTTGTCTATCAAAGAAGTGTGTGTCAAAGCGCGAGGCGCGCGCGCGCCCGCACCCGCATGTCAAAGCGTGAACTTCAGCTTACACCTCACTCATGTATTCAGAGAAGTTACAAGTAACCCTGTTTCCTGAGTTTTTGCAAAACTGCAGTTCTGATTTTCTCTTCCTTTCTGAAACCTGCAGGCTCCTCCTGCTGGCAGCATTCTGTTGAACAGAAGGAAAAACCTATACTTCTTAAACCAAGGAAATACACAAGCACAACAGACACATTACTGGTATTTTAGTATCTCTCTGGTTGTGGTGTTGCGACCAACAAAGCTTAAGCAAATCCCTGCTTTGCAAGAAGCATGGAATAAAGACTAACTCCAAGGATTTGCCTAGAAAAAAAACAGACTAGCCACATTATCTGAAACAAGTTTTGGGAATACCAACTTTGTTTGCCATGCAAGAGAAAACTGCTGCTCTGACACAAGACCAGTGATGATTTATTCCTCAACTGCAGCAGGAAAATAGCTGAACTATCTGCTACAAAGGTAATAAATCTGAATACGAGTGACAGTACACAAATGCTACTGATTACTCTTCTCATATAAACAATAGCTTGACAAACTACCACTTTTTCATTATAGCCAGCCATGTGTGGTTTGGATACTGAAAGCTGGCTTTATTGCTCAAAAACTACATTTTAAGAGGACAACTATTTAATTTTTGTAAGCTCAAAACAACAACAACAACAAAAAACCCACACACAACACTTTAACTACCATGAGCAGACTCGCAGAACTCTACAGTGGAAGCACTATTTCTCCGTCCTTCGCCACCCATCCTCACTTTCTCCATCTATCTCCATCTCTTCAGCAGATGTTTCAAAGCAGATTTCCAGATTACTTACCAGACCCAGACATAAAATGGTTTGAGCTGCCAGACTGCACACAGTGAGATAATCTTGTAATTCTTTTCAGTTACTACTGAGTACAAAACAGACATAAAAGACTTGCTGATAAAATCTCATATACTGTCTAAGAACATCATCCAGGTTAACCCCGTAAAGCCAGTAAATACGTATCAGTAAGTAGCAGAAAGATGTGATACTCTCAAGAAAGGGGAATCCATATACTACTTGAAGTTTACCAAGAAGCCTGAACACATATCCTGGTGCTGCTCCAGTTTTCTGAGATTGCCAGGTATTTCTAAGTTTGAGGAAAACCAATACCAGCAAAATAATACCATCGGCCAGCTCTTAATACTTTGCATCCAACTTATCCTACCCTTAAAAAGATTTCAGAATTCATTCCCCCTACTGTTTTTCTCCACTGTTCTTCACAGCCTTGGGAAAACAGCCATTTAAAAACACAAAAACAAGATCCACCTTTAGATTGTAACAAGAGAGGGCAGTCCCAACCACTATAAAATAAACCAAAGCACAGTACCAGGACACTAAGCAAACAATTTCCAGTTCAGTGAGCAATACTTTGATTTTAATTAGGTCCAAAATAAAAAGGTTGATTTAGGTATATCTTCTGCATACTCCCTGGTGTTGCAAAGTTTTCAAGACCCTTTGGAAGCTACTTCATCACTAACTGCGTAAGACCTCTGGTGGACATCCTAACTCAAGTCCCCGTAACACACCGTTACGGGTGGCCTTCAATGATGACATTTCCCTCTCCAGGAGACTTCCAGCGTTCTGCAACGCACTTTCACTAGAACTCCAACTTTCCTGGAACTCCGTACCATTCGCAGATGGAATCAACGTATTCTTAATCCCACCTTAATGATTTGTCAGCAACTCAAACTGGTAACTGTGCTTTCCTCTTCAATGAGCAAGATGAACTCTGAAATTTTCCTTATCTGTTTTCACAGTTTGTGACTACCAGCTGAGTTTGGCTTATTAAACCACTATGAATAGCTGCAAACTTCAAAAAAAGCGAAAGCACTATTCAAGCAGTTGAAATCTTTTTGCCACAAGTTAATTCAACCCTGCCGATAACAAGTCCATACTTGTTTACTTAACACCTAATCTCTTTTCCCCATTTGTTACCAAATCTGCCAAATCAACCCTTCTATTCTATTCCCTCCAGTTCCTCTCCCTTATGGTTATTCGAGGCAGAAACTTCCTAGGGTGGCATTTCATAGGAAGTTCTCTCTTGTCAGACACAGCGCAGAGTTGAGCCTAGAGCTCCCAGAACTCTCATCTTCTTTTTCATTGTGGTGAGCAGAGCATGTCACACGCATGAACTTTTCAACTGAGTGGAAAAAGATACGGTGCATCCAGGGCAAGTTATGTTAGTTATTCCCTCATTATCCATACCTGTCACCTACAGGGAAATAATGCTCCTTCTCATAGCTTCCTTGAATATTCCCTACTTGTCACTCCAGTTCATCTAGCTCAGCAGTTCTGACAAATAAGCCAGCTGCAAGCCAATATCACCACTCAAACAGCCATGCCAACCGGGAGGGATTAACTACTTCAGGACTTTGAAGACCAGCAAGACCTTTAGCAAGACACAAGAAGAAAGATGGTAAGTAGAAATTTCTAGGAATATCTACTCCTCAGCAGAGGAAAAGGCATCCAACAAATGAATAAAAATACAGTAATTGAAAGCAAAGATTACTTTATTTGTCCCGAGAATACATACAAGCCTGTGACACTCATTACCTTATCTTATTATTCAGGCCCTGAGTTTACTAACAAACTAGGATCCAACATTTAAATGTAGAATAGAATAGTTCAGTTGGAAGGGACCTACACAGATCAAGTCCAACTGCATATAACATCCACGCTTGTTTAAGATAGAATATGCATGTTAGATGCAAACCACAATTCTCCAGAATATTCCTAATTTTCATTTTGAGGCATCACATGCTGGCAGTCACCATCCCACAGACAGGAACACTGGAACTGATCACAAACACAACATCCAACACCTTGTGTTGTTGCAATTAATACTACATGTAAAATATGCTCTGAAATACAGTTTTGTATGTATAAAAAGACACTAAAAAGTGATGCATGCAAGACAAAAAGACATTATTATGCAAGCTCATTTTAAAACTCTTGGAATTTAATACTCTTCACAAGCCTCAGTCAAAATATGAGGTTATCCAGCCTACTACACGTTCCTCCTTTGTCGTAGTCCGAACATCCAAGGAATTCTGTCACCTTGCATCAGCAGCAAGCAGAATGACTTGCTTTTATAAAAAAAAAAAAAAAGATGACCATCACCACTCCTTGAGGTTTCCTTTTCAATTCCCAATTTCATCAATTTAGAAGTGCATGAAACAATTTATGTTATCCTGTTGAATAAGTGACCAACCAGTTCCTCTTTACACCAAAGGGTATGTTAAAAACCTGCCTAGGTTTCACATTTATCAACTGCCAAAAACTACCCTCAGATTAAGAATTCAAAAGCAAGTATATCATATTCATCCAACATACAAACATACATTATTCCCTCTAACTAACCTGACCTTTAATAACAAATTAGCTTCAAAAAAAAAAAAGATACACGCAAATACAGTTAAGCCTGATCATTTTCAGGCCTCAAACTTAGAAGTGCTATGTGCAAACACCGCCAAGTACACAGCATTGTCGAGTCAAAGGAGGAAAAATAGATATTTCATGAACACACTGCCTTTACAAGGTATTCCTACGCCTTCCCCCTGACACTACGGAAATAGGAAAAAAAAAAAACCAACCGAAGTTCACAGCTGCTAAGCGCAATCGTTTTACTAGACAAGACAGCAACTCAGGGAATATGCGCAGCGGGAAGGGCGGATCTCGCCCAGTTACCAGACCTGAGCTCAGCATTACAGATCAACACTGCCACCAGATGACGGGAGAGCAGACCCACCACAGTTATATACAGCAGCAAAAAAAAAAAAGCGCTAAAACGAATGCGATTGCCCTTGGTAATAAAACTACACTGGCAATCCTTATCGGCTGACCAACACCAGAAAAATTTACAAATATTACTCCCCCACACATCCATTGTAAATACCGTTTCCCTGTACCTCAGCCAAAAACGCACCAAAAAACAAAAAAAGTCAAACGTGAGTCATCACTGGGTTGCTATAAAGATACTATGTAACTTCTCATGCACAGAAAAGTCATCTAAAGGCGATAGAAAAACTTGAAATCTACAATGGGAACCCAAGAAGCAAATCAGTCACTGAAACACAGAGTAATCCAAACCCAGTGAAACAGCACTCTTTACGGCCTGCAGAAAATAATGGCAATCCCGTGAAACATTACACCAAGTAGGAGACCAGAGAATGGGAGTGGTAGCAAAAAAAAAAAAAAGAGTAAGAACGACGACCCATCTCATTTCAGATTAAGGAAATAGTAAAATAGTTGTGCGGGTCCCCCCCCCAAGATATGACGTGCTGCGATGTTTAACCACTGACTAAAAGAAAAAAAAAAATACTGCTTCTTTTAGGTCAGAGGAATAGAAACCAAGAAGTATTAACCAAAGCCATCCGGAATTTCGGAGTGTTTGTGAAAGGAAGGACAAAAACCTGGTGCAGATGTAGTTTTTACCTCTGCGGGTACGCGACTGAAGAGTAATTCGGAGCTCCGCACCTCCCTACCATGATGAATCATGGTCTTCCCGTACCGAACCTCGCCGCCCAGCCTTACCTTGAAATTACTCGAGTTGACCCATCCTGTTAACTCGTCGATCACTTTGTCAAGGCGCTGCTGATCCTGCTCGACGTCTGGGGACCTCGCAGGGTCGCTCAGGTACTCCAGCAGCTCCTGCCCGACTTGCATCCTGCGGCCCACATCCTTCTGCTGCACCTGGTCGCAGAAATAATCCATATTGGGAGGCTCCATCCTCGACCGCTGCGGAAAAGTTTACTCGGAGACGAACCGGCCGGCTTCAGGCTCGGAGGCGCGGCCAGGGAAGAAGGGAGGGCGGCTGCGGGAGGGAAGCGGCCGGCGAGGCGGCGATCCCGGCGGCGCTCATGAAGCCTCTCCTCGCCCTCTGCGCCCCGGCTGCGCGCCCGGCGCCTCCATGCGCGCACGCACCACGCTCCGCCGCCAGGGGCACGGGGAGCTCCCTCCGGCCTCCGCCCCGAGGCGGCCCGCAAGGTGAAGCCTCCGGTCGGAAGACGGGCCGCGCGGGAGACCCGCAGGCCCCGGCGGCCCCGGGCTCGGGGG
>VXAL01010108.1:15738-38426 GCA_013399475.1 Chauna torquata | reverse complement strand
CGCCCCGGCCGGTCCGCAGCCAGGCGGGCGCGCGAGCGGCCGCGGCCGTTGGGCGTTGGGAAGGTGCTGAGGGGGAGGTGGGCGGGCAGGGGTGGGCCCCTCGCCTTCGCGGCGCTTTTAGCATCCCCGAGGTAGCCGGGTCCCTCAGCGGGGCTGCTGCCTGCCTGTTGGTATCCGAGGGAAGACGGCGTGGAAGGCAGGGCGCCGTGGGACCATAAAGCGGGCAGAGAGCCCCACTGCAGCGAGCGGGGAGGAAAGCGGCTTTGTTCTCTTCCCGGGGCTGTCCCGGCTAGGGCCCTGTAGCCTCTTTCGCCCTACCCTCTGCCCTGCTTTAAGATGGAAAGACCCTGGGGAAGCCAACTCAGTACCCAGGACACAGTTGACTCTGCAGGGTAGATAGCCCTCTTGCAGAAACACTATTTAAGACAGAGGCCCCTTGGTGCAGGGGCTGTGACTTGAGTTGCTGTTTCAGGGTCGGTTTAAAGTGGTCTAAATCCCACTGATGTCTGGAAAGGGGGGGTTGTCCTGCATTTTCTCCCTCCACCTTGACCTGGGAAGTGTTGGTGTGGCATCTGAAAACAGGATTGTGGTTTCCATGTGCAGGGAAAGGAGAGGAGATGACTTTCTCGCTCCTCATACCCAAGGTGTTCTGCTTGGGCCCCAGCTCTTGTGCTTACTGGCCCCTCTGGGTTGATTTAATGAGCTCAATGACCGCTGGTGTCAGCGAACTGGCTGACAGGTCCTAAGGGCAGAAGCACAGGACTCAGGAGATGGGAAGTGGAGCAACTCCTTTCAGTGGCACTAAAGGGTGATGTCGGTCTGCCATCCTTCTGATAGTCAGAGGCATCGTGTTACACTAAAATGCAAGCTGCTGTTGGTACAGGCGATCCTTTCTTCCTGTGCTGTCACGTATACAGTCCTTCCCTCTTCCTTACACCCCAGTTGGTGTTTATTTGACCTTATATAAACAATCCAGGGAGATAATTTTTTTCAGTGATAGCCGTTGTGTCATGAAAGCTCAGCGTAGTTTCAAGACAAGGCAGTCTGGCTGTCTAGCTTGCTTCATTAGTGCTAACACCGGGGATGGGTGAGACTGCAGGAAAGCAAGGTACTCCCTTCATTTGGCTGCAGGATTTAGACAGGTGTAAACTAAGTTTGTAGGAACCACACCTCCAAGCTGCAGTTTCACAGCAGTTCAAACCAAACTAAATTGGTGCAACAGTGGTCCCACTTGCTTCTCACAAATCCCGTCTTCAGGAATTCTGCACTTCCATTCTGTCCCATGCACTGACATCTGCATGACCTTGCACAACAAGAGATCTACGTCCATGGGCATAGTGGAAGGCAAGACTACAAGCTGCCCTTTGTTCATTTTGGTGATCCGAGCAAATTTGGGATCCTGTCCCTGATTGGTCCCTAGGCATTGAAATAATAGATAGATGCCTTTAGAACAGAAATGTATGTATTATACTTCAAGTTTATTATAATTTCACCAAAAGATTATAAGCTCCTCTACTTGTTTTCACAGCTGGATTTCCCTATGCACATATAAAGAACCATAATTTTGGATGGAGCTGAATACTTCTTGTCCTGTGTGTGCAATGCGATTTACTAAGAAAAGCTGTGAAAAAATTGTATATAATTATGAATTCCTTTTATTGAAAATGTGACCTAAGAAACTGCAGGCAATTGAAAAACAAACAGCAGAAAAATAAACCTCTGTATTGTCATATTTTTTCAGTGCATTAGAATATGATTCTGTGGTATTGTCAGCTTAAATTTCTTGCTGTGAGTTTCAGAAGTAACTGCTGTTCTAATAAGATTGGCTAAATAGAAAATAACTGAATAGATTTTCCTGGACTCATGGAATATCGAGAGCTGTAAACAGTTTCAGTCCACCAGACGAACTTTCCAAAAGAAAAACAAACAAACAAACTCAGGCAATTAAAAACTCACTTTTCGTTATAGTCCAAGTTAATGTCAGTCTCTTAAGGTAGAAAATTCGAAGCAAAAAAATTGGGTGGAAAGCTTGTGACAGTAGCTTCTCTGAATTTCTCTTGATTCAAAGAAAATATACTGATTAGATCTAATAAGCTGTGAATAGCACTGAAGCTGAGGGAAAGGATAAAGTATAATAAGGTACGCACTTGAAATGTTGAAACTATTTTGTGAAGCCAAAGACATCACAAAGCTATGTTAAGGGCAAAAAGCCATGCTGGGATATGCGGCTTTTGTTTTTTTTCCATTTCATGTAACAAGCACTTTCTTAGAAAACATAGGAGGAAATAATTTTTACAGCCTTGCTGTAAAATCAGGGGATTAAACTACTGTGTCTCATCCTATTACTACCTGCCAGCACTACTGCTTTTATACTCGATGGACATTGATATAACACTAGAAAACTGGTAGCCTTTTTACTGCTGAGGCGTTCTGATATGATCATGGCAATTTCCTTTGAAGTCCTAGCACTGAAATGAGGTTTTTTTTTTTTTTTTTTTTTTTTTGAGGGAATAAAAAACGTTGGTTCATTTTTTTTCTCTGCAAACAAACAGCGTTTTCATGTTGCAAATAGAGCTTCTGGATACACATTTGCTTTTTTTGTAAGACATGACTAGTGCTGTAACGTTGCATCTAGAGCAGTCCTCCAGACTGGACAAAGGACGCAGCTTTGTTGTTAGATATTCTCACAAAGTCCTAGTGGACTTTATACCCAGGGATGTGGGCTAGGCTCCAAGAAGAACGCATTTTCATTCAAGCCAAAGATCTTTTAAAGCCTCTTATTCTCAGCTAAGGGGATTGCTTCCTTTGGAATGCAATCTGCTTTTTGATATGCAAGCATGAGAGGGTAAATCCACTACTCTGGTGTATTTGTAACAATGCATAATATTTTGTAGAGCAATTAAGCCCCATAATTGAATGCAGAATCAAAATTTCCTTTAGTCTTCTGAGTATGACTGGCAAGCAACAAGAGCAATTACACCAGGAGCTGAGGTAAATGACACTAATCCAGCGAGGCACATTTCCAACCTGAATTGCACACCAAACCTGTTTCTACGCCCCCACCCCATACAAGCGAGCTGCACAATTATTGCATGTAACATCCTGTTCTGAAAAGGGCAAGAATTATTCAGAGAAACAGTCTGGGGAGGGACAACGCTGTGCTCTTCATTACTTTGGTTGATAAGAAAGCGTGTTTCAGAGCCTGTTTCTGCCCTTCCCTTTCCTAGCAGTAGCTTCAACAAGCCGAGACCTCGTGCAACCCAGTTGTTGAACTCCTGTGGTGGGCCTGTCAGTCATTCCAACAGGCAAGCTACTTCCATGCACTGACTTCTTCTGAAAAATCCTTCCTATACAGAAGATGTAATCCCGTCAGTGAAAGAACCGTAAAAATCCCCTAAAAGTCCCTGTGATTTAAAGGTCTCGTTATCACAAATAGGAAGCACAGGCCATAATAATAAAAATAGAGTGAATTTAAACATGAGTCATTCAGAAAGTTCCCATAAATTACAGTTGACGTAGCCTCAGTTCGCACTGAAGCAGTCTATGAGAAAGTTGTCCTTACATTCCTGTCAGATTCCTCAGCAGCCATGACAGTGCTTCTGCACCACGGTCCAGCCCGAGCAGCTTGAGGTCGGCGTTCAGATTGGGTCTTGGATGGCCTCCTTCCGTCGAACACCCCCTTCTTTTAGTGGATGTATTCTGGAACCACCGCATGCTTTTATTTGTGCGTAGGTTGGAGATCAGTGCATCAAGGTTTTTCTTAATGCTCTCAGGGGGTAAAACAGTGTCATATTGTGCTATTTGAAGCAGGAACGTGTCATTTTTTTGTTGTTGTCCATGTTGTGCAGGTGTTTATTTTACATCTTTTCTTACATTAATTGTAAAAGGATGATGTATATCTTTTAAGGGTGAATTTATCACTGTTGATAGCTTTTAAGAATCATTTGAATTCCCCCCTCCAAGATGAAGAATATCAGAATAATGAAGTAATAAATATCTTCTGAATACAAATCAATTAATGCACTATGGAAAGTTCTTCTGGTGATGCTGCAATATCTGTAGCAAGCTAGTTAAGGTATTAAAGCCCATTTTTGTCACGGGGCCTTAAAGATGAAATTAGCTGTAACTATGCTAAAACCGTATTCAGTGCCTTCTAACTTTTGCTACATTTTGGCTTGTGCCATGGATGTTATTGAAATTACACATTAGTATAGATCATTTTCATATGCCTGTTTACGAAACAGTCAGAAGTTGCAACTAGTAGTCTGGTATTTTTCTTTTATATACTAAGTCATTGCAGAAATGAGGGATGAGGACGTGCAGACTGATGCCTAATTATTGGATTTCTCCAAGGCATTAATTTGTTCCATGTTGTCAAATAGGTTTTAACATGTAGATGCTGCAATTACATAATTCATCCTGATAAATCTTTTATGATTCATTTGCTAATTTTCTTGATACGTGTGATACAGAGAAGGAAAAAACAAATTAAAAGCTACACGTATCTAAAAGTACTAATAACATAAATCAAGAAAAAAGTGTCAGAGTTAACCTGTAAGTGGCCATTTCCCTTTTATCATGTTAGTATGTGACATCTTCTATAATTACCCAAAGCACTGCTACATAACTCAGTGTGCTGTATGTCCTATTTGTAAAGTGGCAGAGATATTTGTGTCTAGTGGTAGAGATACCTAACTGTTGTTTGTCAAGAGAGTGATTGCATCTGTTGTACAGCAGGTTAGTTTGCTGGACCTTGATCGATTCTGCTTTTCTATCTTTAAATTTCTGTGGTGAAATATTATATGCCTGTGCTGTGTGTAATGCATTTGTGTACCATTGCTGTCTAGTAGTTTTGTGTCATGCTGGAAAAAATTGTGATGCAATAGCTCATCATATTAGTCCATCAATATACATTTTTCTGTCTTGTTAAACTAAAGAAATTGATTAAACTTTTAATTAAAATACTTAAAAGAGCATTTTCAACATAGATACAATTACCTTAGTACTGTCATACTACTGTTTCAACAACAGCATGAAAGAACTGGAAAAGGATCCAAAATACTTGATTCATCTGACCTGAAGAGTAAAAACTACTCAGCACAGAGTGTACTGCACAGCAGTATCAAGGGACATATGAAGTTGGGCAGATTTTGGCCTTGGACTGGCAAAATCTCTTTTCTTGCAAAACAAGTCATAGCATTTTTATTATCTGCATGAAACTTGCAAGACAGCAAATGTACTGAACAATATGTAAAAAACTGTGTGTTGACACTCATCCTGGTAACACTAGGATTTATGCAAAGCAACCACTTCTCACTGCATGGGAATTAAAAGAGAAAGGGAAAGAACATGTCTGTTGTCTCTGCTTTGGCTTTCTTTTTTTTTCTTCCATTTCTTTCTTCATGCAAGCCCTGCTATAAATAGGACCAGATTCAGCAATCATTTATTACTTGAGTAATTCTTACATTACCAGGATTGATCAAGAGAGGTTTTCTCACATAAGTAGTCTGCAGGGTTCTTCATCAATAAGAGAAAGTTTTCCTTACATACATATAGCTTACTGTATACCAAAGGTTTCATATATATAGTTTGATAGTTTTTGGTTTTTTTTTTTGTAAGGAATTGTGTGCATTTATATTTTGAAACGAATGTAAGCTAGCTGAATTTTTTGGCAGTTGCATAACTTTTAACAGGCTTTTCCTCTGGTAGGTTGAAAAACCTTGTCTGGTTGCTGGAGAGCTCCCTCTTGTGGTGAATTTTCCTGGAAGATCGTAGCAAATATTCCTGTACAGAGGCACGCAGTTGAAACTTTACCTACCCTATCTGTTACTGATAATGCTGTGCAGAAAAAAGAAGCCAAGTTAGCAGTTGCTAGAAATATTTTTTGCTTGGCCGTCGACCCTTCTCACATAGAAACCTACTAGGTTTGAATGGATACAAATGTAAATTGGTATTTTGGGGGGGATATCTGTAAATGAGGCTGCGTAAGAAAAATTTTAAGTACTCATTTGTGTTCTGGGAAAAAAAAAAAAAGGCAAGTCATGGACGGTTTTGGACGATTTTATTTTTTAGCCTAAAAAGATTAAATGATTGTCTTTGTCTAGAACAGTTTAGAATCTCTTGTACTCTTACCTGGGCTGGTGCTGCTGAATGTGCAGTTTAAAGCAGACTTGTTTAGTCCAGACATCAGCAGCTGTGACCAAATACACAGGATTATGGATCTATGCAATAGAAGGGTGTGTTTTTACTAAATCACTTTACAGTTTAGAACTCAGTTCATCACCCTCTCTGTGCAGGAGGAGTACAAATAGCTTGGAAAAAGAAGTTCCAGACATCCTCCCTTCCCCCAAGTCCCTACCTTCTGCACTTCACCTGGGAAAAGATGCAGATCTGCAGCGTCAGGGACTGAAGCAGCCCCACGAATCCTGCAAACCTCTTGTGCGATGTGGTGGAGTCACTGGAACCGACTCTTTATGTCTCCTAGCAGAGAGGCTGAGTCACGCTTTTTAGTACCTCTGCAGCAAGGGCGTGTGGAGGTTGCTTCTGAGCATGCAGACGGCGCGCTGGTTTCTTGTGGTTGAAGTTAAAGGGATAAAGAAGGCTTGTCCAGATTTTCCAAACTAAAGTGAATCATACCATTTTAGAATGAGAATTAAAATGAGGTAATAGCCAGAAGTACAGCTATGAAAATAACAGTACCATAAATCAGGTAAAATAGTCAAAAAAAGTAAGGTGGGTTATAGGGGAAGATAGTAAGGTTGGCTTTGTGTCTGTGTATCTTGTGAGTTCTGAAATAGACTGTTTAAATTAGATATAGTTGGATTCATAGAGTTCAATGATCAACAGATAGCTTGCTTCATCAAGAAAATAAAGCATTTAGTTACATATCATCTAATCAAGAAACGAGTAACAAAATACATGAATCCAAGCAACTCAAATTCAGGCAATTTTTGAAAACTAGGGTTGGATTCAGATCCGATGGCGCTGATCAGTATCACGAGTAGGGCTTGCTATTTTGCTTTTTTTTAACTTGCAGGAAGAGGTTGAGGTACTGCTGTGATATGTATTTATGTGATCTTTTAATGAAAGTATGTGCAAATACTAATTAGTTGAAATAACAAAAATGGATAAAAGTAATGTAATATAATTGTCAGAACTCAAATGATAAATTGTTATAGATACATATATGTGCAAATTACCTTAAAAACAACCTCTTTCAAAGAGTTGTTAAAATCATGTTCTAACTTTTCTTTGGTATTTTTTGGATCTATGTAGATCTTCGGTTTGCTTTCCAATAAATTCTGTAGCCACTAATTTATATGATGTTTGCAGATACCTTTTGACACATACACAGAAGAAATTTGATATTCATTTACCTTAATCCATAAAGTTGCAGTTATGAGTTTCATAAAACGACATTTAGATGCCAATTTAGCTGTATTTTAATAATCATTTTAGGTATTTCACCATTTCTATGCTCTAGAATGGAAATGGTAAGAGATGTGAAGATGCAGATTTGATACACAGGCACTTTGAACAGACAAGATTTCTTAAAGTCAAATTATGAATAAGTTTTTTTTTTTTTTTTCCTGTTTTAGAGCCTCTATCTTTCCATTGAGAAAACTCACTTATCCAAATTGCAGGTCTGGGGGATTCTTTCATTACAGAAAAATCAAGAAAAATATATTGTAATACAGGCAAAAATATAATATCACTTGGTTGTATGAAATCCCAAGTAATATTGTACAAATTAATGGCAGCAGAAGTGGACTCTTTTTAATCAGCTTTAACTGAGTAACCATAACGTCTGTGATGCCTCAATTAAAAATTGACTTTTTTTTTTTTACTGTTGTATGACTCATAGCGGAAACATTCTTGCATTCATTGCCAGTGTTTAAACACGGTATCTGGCCTATTTAGAAGTAAATTCCCATTGAAATAAAAATTTCTGCATACAAAAAAATTCAGCTTGCAAATGTATCCTGTATACCCTGGATTTTCCAGAACATATGCCCAGTGCATAAGTGAGCAAGGGTGTACCAGCTGTCAAAATGTCAACAGATACGCAGCACTGCCTATCTCCAGCAAGCTACACGTCCACCTTTAGGCAGCGGATGCCTAAACTTTCCATTGTGTTCATTCTCACTGATGCCATGCCAGCCACTTGCAGAGAATCGAGGCTGTATGAGAATAGGAGTGGTTGGCCAACCACCATCTATAACCAGACTTTAAGTTCATCCAGTTTAGATACCTGCTTATTTTAAACACATTGGCTGATTTTAAAATAGTTTAAATGCCAGTCTACAATCCAATCCTGCGGGAAGGAAACGATTACAAAGCCTAAGCTAAGATAATATCAATTCGATGAACAGTAGCTTGTTTTGTATAATAAAACAGCATTCTCCATTTTTAGGTCTCAATAATGTAACATTTACTCCAGGATCCTTGTACCAAGCAGATGTTCCTCTAGGTTCCCATGGGAGCCTGTGAACCACGCGGGGATGATGGCAGCGAGGAAGGCGCAGCCGGAGCAGGGGGAGGCCAGCCACCAGCCGCGGGTGACAGTGGGGCAGGCTGGGGAAGCGGCACCACTGGCAAAGCCATGCAGCCCCATGTGTTGGAGCAGGGCAAGCAGCGCAGATCCTGTGGCAGCGCCCAGGGTCAGCCACGGCCAGACGAGTCTGTCGTCACAAGGCAGGTCTGAGGTGAAGCCGGGTGGCTGATGTAGGTACATGACCAGGGTGTGGGCACAGCTGGGGGCGAGAGCTGGAGCTGAAATGCAGCTCCCAAGTGAAGGGGGGAAGCCCCCAGCGAGGCTCCTCACAGCTGTCTGTACCAAGGTGACACAGCTACATCCCATCGCTGCTGGCCTCCAGCACCAGCAGTCAGACCCCTGTCGATTTAGTGGCAAATTTCGGGTTTCTGGTTCTTTGGCTGTAATTGAAATAAACTTATTTCTTTCCCAAATGTATACTCTCGGTTGTTTTTTTTTTTTAAGTGTAAAAATACATGCTTCTTTATGCGTACAAGAATAGCAATGTTGTTTTGTCTTAAATATTTTAAGTTTCTGATATTGAACATAGGAGAACTTGTATCCCACTTCTGTCACAGAGCTATGTGGTAATGGAGGAGTAAGAGCAGTAGAACCAGTCCATCTGAACTACTGATTTAAATTTGAGATGGACCTGAATGACAACATCTGAAATTTCAACATAGAGTTTGATTTTCCACCCACAGTTCACTTTTGTTCATCTCTGTGGTTTTGCTGTGGACCTTGTAAGTGCAAGGAGTAGCTTCAATACTTAAGCCGTAGACTTGGGCTGAGATTCAGAAATCCAGAAAATCCTGCTACAATGAGGCTTAGTGTCAGTCCTTACCTAAGCACAACTTCCCTTGATTGCAGTGAGTGTTGCTTAAGAACCAGAACTTCAGAAGTATGCCCAAAAATAGAAATGAAGAACATCTTGGCAATAGCAACAATTCCCCTTATTTATTCCAGCAATCCTAGGGCATGATGACATTTTCAGAACTAGTATCTAGTTATATGTATTTTTGGAAAAAAAAACATCAAGACATTCTTCAACAGAGGATAAGAATATGTTATTCTCCCAGTGTGATTTGCTTAAAGTATGTATGATGAAAGGAAACCACTTCAGGATTATCCATTTTATTTCTTCGAGCAAACACTTCTGTGTATCAGATCTTGCTAATTGAGAAGACTTTTACTGAAGCGGCAATATTCCTGGCATTTTGTAGCACTCCTTTCTTTTCCCTGGGATCCTAGGAGTTTCACAGGGACTGTGCTCTCTGGGTTTCACTGGGACAGACTAGAAGGGCAACATTTTCCCTCTTTGGTGCAATGTAATTGATATCTTGATGCTGCTTCAAGAAATGTTAACTTGAGCCTAGAGAATGAAACAGATACGCTGGCTATGTCTACGCTGCGTTCGAGGTTATTCTATCCATGTTCACGCTGCAGAGTGCTTCCAGACTATTATAGGGATGTCCGTACATAAGGATACACTATAGGTATGTCAGAAAAAGAAAATGGAACTTTGGGCTTTGACAGCATCTTTGAGTGCATATTTGTGCAACCTTCTGCATTTAAAGATGTGAGAGCATGCAAACCAAAAGCTGCCTCCAAGGCACCATTTCAGAAAACATGGTATTGGTATGCTTTTGTGACCGTACTCCTGGCCAGGCCCAAAAGCAAATATTATTCAAGAAAGAATACTTCTACTGTCCTTACTAACACGAGTTATAGCCAAACAGAGGCTGTTGGAGTCAGCTCCGGAGAATAAAGCTACCATGATTTGGTTCCCTCTTGTTCTTTGGAAGCCACCCAAAATCTAAATTGTGCCTCCCCCTGTCCAGTTTTAGAGTATCTCGCAGGTACTTTGAAATCTGGCGCCTACCAGCCAGCTCTGGATTCAGTGGTTAGACCTTCTGGAGCTGGCATGTGGTACGAGGTCCTCTGTTGTGTCTTGTGGATGGTGTGGTCAGCACAGCAAACGAAGGTGAACATCCCACCTGGGTGGCAGAATACGTGAGGAAGCAGGTCACCTGTGAAGGTACGTGCTGGTGGTGCAGGCTATGGCATGGCCCCGTTGGCTGTACGCTGTCCTCACAGCAATGCTCTTGAGAGCAGATCGGCACAGACCTCCTGACTGTGCATACTGGCGGGCACTGCTAGGAGGATGCTCTGCTGGCTTCACTCATTTAGTCTCTCAATGCCTCCGAATGTGCAGAAACAGCGGACAGTGGGGTGTCAAGGCTTCTGGCAGTGCACAATGTGATTACGTGATGCAGCTGAGACCACAGAACCTGTACCACAAAGTATAGTTGCAAGTAGACTCTGTACCTTCCCTGCCAAGACACGCTCATTGCATGAGAATCCAAGAACAGAATTATCACACAAAAAGTTTTCCTGAGCCGTAATTGCTTCCAATACCCCATGTAAACAAATATTTAATCCAAACAATATTTTTCCATGAAGAGGCACCCCCCCTCAGAAGATAAGGCAGACAGTATCACACAGAACTACCCAGGAGCAATGTAAACCTTGCTTGAATCCAGACTGTCTTTAACGACTTCAAAATGTGTCTGTAATCTCTCTTTACTAGCACACGGATCTCAGCAGGTGTTCTGCCTGAAGAGCTGTACAGCAGTGGGCCTTCTGAGAGTAATCAAGTCAAAACTCATCATATGGTTTCAGTATAAAATTGTTACTGATAGTTTAAATATTTTCCAGCTTTAATTAAGTTTAACTGCCTTTACTCACTCTTATTTAATGTACCACCATTGTAGTTTAATTGCAGATTGACTTTCCATAACCACTAACTAGCAGTTGGTTTTATGAGTCTTCTTTTTCTCCCACACTGATAAAAGTCCATTCTACAATAAAATCTGACTTAATTTCAAATGTCTTCTGGTCACTGCATTTTATTTCACATGTCAGTAGTCATAAAGCAGAGAGCTGATCCTGCAACAAGGAGAAAATCTGATATTAAATTAATACACAATAGCTCTGTGCAGTGTAATCTGTTGACTCTGAGAAATGAATTTTGTCAGCATGGCATTTGCAGTAGTAGATTCATAATATATACTGCCCCTCTCAGGAAATAAGTCAAACGCATGGCATGAATATTATTACTTTTAGCTTTATCTTGTGGCTAGAAAAAATGAGCTTCCTGTCATTTTTATTAGTATACCCTATTTATTTAGGCAGTGCTAAGGGTAAGGGTGGAAACAACATTTATGTGGTAATTATTTTTAAAAGCTTTTTCATTCCCTTCTATAAATGAATTTTTAAGACAGAAAGGGAAAAGTGCATTTTGTTCCTAGACAGTAGCAACGTTGTGGATTGTACAGTGTGGCATTAAAGCTACCTCTGTGCTGTAACCCTCCATATACTATGCCAAGATACAAAGTGAGTTGGTTTGGGGCAGCGCTTGCAGAGGTTTCTAGCTTGGGAACTAGTTCTGGTGGGGCTACATCAGGAATCCTCACGGTGCGTTTGATAAGTAACCTTGGACCTTTCTGCCTATCTTCATCTGCTGGCTCTTCACCATTGTACATTGTTTCAGATAGAATTTTTTTATTTGCATGTACTGTACTTCAAGCAGCAGTGTTGTGTCCCATGACTGAGTCTTCTCTGCAGCACAGTAACAGAAACACTGGAAAACCGGGACAATGTCAGCCAGGTGAGATCCTCTCGGGTGTAAGAAATATGTAGTTATCTCCATTCTGAAGTTGCCATGGGCCAGTTTGGTCCCTGGAATAATTCCAGCTACCCTAAGAGTTGCCCTAACTTGTACCCTAATTGCTATGTTTCCCATAGGACTTCTCAGCAGTATGCATGAGAAATACCGAAGAACATCTTGGCCACACCTCAGACTGCTTTCATGCTGGCTGGCACACTGAAAGGTCCTTAGCAAATGCTACCAGTCTAGTAATTTCTTCATTTGTTGGGAAGACCTCTTGTGGTACAGGTGTTTTTGGGAACATGAAGAGAAGTAAAAGGGGAGAGATGGGGATGCCCCTAATATGTTAATGAAATCTGCTAAAACAGAAATCCCTTGTTCTTCTCCTCAGCCTGGCATGAGAGTTTTTCCAGCAAATAACTTCTGTCCTATATTTAAGACAGGTCTATTAGTATATAATTGCTTCAATTATTGTCTAGCTTAATTAAAATTTACAAAGTATTCCTAAATCTTTGCAAAGACCCTTGCAAATACCCATAGTAATATAATAGGTATTACAGCAAATACAACCACATTCCCAATGTCCCTCATTGAACAAGTAGAAACTGGAAAAAATTTGAACTTGACTTAATTGGGACACCCTGAATGTGATGCTTTTTCACAACAAGTATTCCGAGTCATCACCTCAGCTTGCAATAACTGCCTACAGTCCTCAGTTCTCTGCAGCATTCCTTTTGCCATTTCCTAAAGTGACAACATTCCTAATTCCTCTGTTTCCCTGCATGTAATCTGGTTAATGTGCCATTCTCGGCCATGATTTATTATTCTGTGTGAGTACATGAGAAAACAGGAGGGAAAATGAGTGGGAGCAAACTTTTTGTTTGTCTGTGACAAGATACAGTGTGAGCATGCTGCCCCATCCCGAGAGTGAAAATTACTGGGTACAACTACAGCACTTTTGAAAGGAAGTTCTGGTGAGCCTGAAGGTTTCACCTTCAGTTTTTATCCTCCCTCTTAAGAAATAATGCATCACAAGTAAAATTTCCCCTCTCTCACTAAGCTGTTTTTCGGGCACGACGTGCATGTATTTTATAACTTACGTGAGTTTTATACAAACAGACATGGTTACCGTTGAATCACTGCATACATTTCCAGGTAATAAAACAGAATATTTAAATAATTAGCATATAAACACTAGGTATGTTGAATGAAAATCATATTGAATCATCTACATAGTAAATAAAAAATTCTTTAGCTGCTTCATCCTTGAAAATAGGTACCTCATTAATCACTGATAAACTACCATGCCAAGCAGGAAATACTGGTAAGATTGAAATGGAAAAAATGGCAGTCATGAGATAGAGCAAAACATGCCATGGGAAAATGAACTGACCTGCTATGATGACTCACATTCAGCTAACCCACCTGAGCGTAGTCTTTGAACCCTGTGAAACGTGGAGGAAGCAGATGCTTCCTCCAGAAATAAATGTACACATAGAGGTAGGGACAGAATGCACAAAAACACAAGCCTGAAAGTAGACAGACACATGCACATCTGGTGTTACTAGGGTTACAGAAACATGAAGGATTCTGCCAGTAAATAAGCGGACGGTCTGTACTTTTTACTTTAAGATACGCTGTGAAATTCACTTGCTGTCCCAGACTGACTCCAAGGACAGTTTTATGTCAGTTATGCCTAGTCATCGTCAAACTCCTAGCTATGTAGCTCATAGGTAGTGCTGGCTGATTGCAAAGTGACTGCTGATAAGCCTGTCACGCCTGCATGAAGAATGGATTGTAATTAAACATTCATTTAAACATAATATTTGAAGTGGGAATATACTATCTTGTGTTTCTTGAAATATCTTACTTGTTCATGTCAACATGTCTGTATCTGGAGGTAGAGGAAAGAGTGCTAAGTTGCTAGGCTTACTAGTTTGAAAGGAATGCTACGTCACAGTTTATGCCAGTCAGTGTGAATGAAAGAAATGTTGCATACACAAATCAGCTGAATGTCTGTCTGATTCCACAGAGGAAAATATCACAGTTAAGAAAATGGATTTTTTTCCTCTAAATGTGACATGTAACACAAATTTCAGTATGCCTACATGCCAGTAAGAACTTCCAGGAACTTCAGAGGGAATGCCAGGCAGACCAACCTGGGAATTCAAGAGGTAAGCACTAGGGATAATCTTCCAAGCTTGCAGAGCATAATTTGCATGCTAAATTCCTTACAGTAACATTTTACGTGCTGGTGTTAATCAAGCTATGCCCAGATACTTCATGCCAGGATGAATCATATATGACAGCCGGTGAACTGGAATCTGCCCTAACTTATGTAACTTTTGCAACTTTTTTTGGCTGAATTGCAGTCCCCTAACACAAACTAGATCACCCAATGTCTCTCCAACTCTCTATTTTAATGTCTGAACCAGACTCTGTGATGTCCTATGGATGTCCTACCATGATTAAAAGCAACTTTAGTCACACTTACCTCCTTTCATGAAAAAAAAAATTAGAAAAAGACATGTACTTTAAAAATGCCCTTGATCAAATCATCCTCCGCTTCACTTTTTCTGTGCAATTCAAGCACACTGCTAATGCTGCACTTTGTTGCCTGTCTGCACCACAGATGTCCATGTACGGCCAGTTGAATGATCAAATAGGTTAAACCACATTTTTTGCATCTTACTTTCTGAAGTCTGCGCCAGTCTGAGTTTGTATATCATTTCTCCTTTGAACATTGCAAAGCAAGCATTTTTAGGAGGAATCCTCTGGCAGTGTTGTTGGCAAATCCTGTTGCCATTTCTTTATCCCCAGATTTTTGTGGCTGGACGAAACTTTGCAAAAGAGCTGTCTGTACTGGCTTTTGTTACATTACGTAGCAGAAACTTTGTTCTGATTCATTACGTCTGGAATGTGTAAGATAAAAACCTTGTATTATGGGCAAGTTTAACAGCAGGATCTGAGGACCTTTGCTGCTTTCAGGAGTGGATTCCTTGCACTTATTAGTTGTGGCTCTTTGTAAGACTGTCAGCACAGGTGTTAAGGAGATGTCTTGAATGGGGAAAAGGCACAAACCCCTCCCTGCATGGACCGTGCAACAACCATGCTCTCAGGGTCTTCTGTGTTTTGTTTGATCTTTCCCTTTTTTGCAAGGTCTCAGACTGTCGTGGAGTTGTTTCCACTGAATGAGGCCCACAGCTGTTCTTCCTGTAGTGCGTTCCTGGGGAGTGCTTCATTCACTTCCCACATTAGATAGAGAAACTTTGATTTTTACAGCTTTAAAATCAGGTTCTTTCCTTCCTCTTTGCATCCTTGCCATCCCCCTTGGACCTAAAATTAGGCCTTGGCCTCTGCTGTCATCTCGGAATACTGCCCCAGCAGTATGGTCCTGCTCTGTGCAGTGCATCATGTCAGACTCTTCCCTCTGACTGTGAGCTTCTTTCTGCGTAACAGATTTCATCCACGCAGCGCCAATGGCGATATGCATGGACAGGGATACAGCGGATAGGTCCATTGGAGCATGCTCAAAAGTACATCTGGTTTTGGATTTATTACTTCACTTCAAACACCCTTCAGCTTTACTCAGTAGGCAGAGCACAGCCTCACACTGCTTGTCCGAATGAGTAGGTGGCGAATAACCCAGCCACCAGCGAGGAGCTGCACTGCACATTCGGCCGGCTACAGCCACAGATGCAGTCGCAGAGGCACATGCCTCCCGCCAAAGGACAGATGCTTCCCGCCTCACACGTGAGCGACAGGCTTGTCTCTGTCAGGGCACATGCATACAGCCCCAGGAGGGACAACGGTGGTTACTGTCTTCTCAAAATACAAGGCCGCCCTGTGCAGTGATGGAGTTGTAGATATTTGGGCTGCAACTTACTACAGGCTCTTCTCTACCTGAAATGCTGAAAATATAATACCTCACTGTCTGTAGAGAGGGGTGCTTAGTGGTGTGAAGTTCCCACTTGCCAGAAAAAGAGACCTTAGAACCACAGAACCGAATTTCAGCTGTGTTTTTGGGTGAGCTTCACCAAGGTATTTCTGTCAGGATCTTATTTACCATCCTGCTTGTTCCATGTAGTAAGATATGATCTCTCCACACTAGCACATATTATGCTGTATAATGACTGACTGCCTCATTACCTACATCCGTTCCAGACCTATTTCAAGCTATGTGAAATGATTTCTGTTTGAATATTTTATAAGATGTTTCAGGATAAGAAATACTCCAAATAGAAAAAATATTAAAATAAATGCTAAGTCAAAGATGACTTATAAAGCACTTTCCTCAATTAAGCAGATTTAATTTCTTTCATATCTTCAATGTAATAAACCTTTTAGTCTTCAAATTAAACATGGAGCTTTCTAGTCAAACTTTGTAGTTGAAATGTAATAAACAGGAAAAGGCATTTTTCTTGCATTAAATATACAGGCAAAAACAATATAAAATTTAATTACACATTGTAAAACACCAACAAACGAAAATATTAATTTCTGCTTCTTTGAAGGCTACTCTGTCCTTTGATGCAAAAATATTTGAATTGGATTGATGAAATATTCAGACAAAATTCTTTATAAAATGTTAAATACAATGCTTTAAATAAAGAAAGCAATATTTTACAATGAATAAAATGAAGTTGGTGCTTTAGGTATACCCCATATTGCAATAATTAAGAGATTGAAAGTTACCCAGCTATCCGTCATCTATTTTGTTACTTCCCATTATTGACATATTGGCACTATTTATTAATACAGAATTCAAGTGAAAACTTTCTGGCTTTCAGATCTTAAGGGGCAGCTTAATTAGCCAAGTTTGTAAAAGCAATTCGTAAAATCAAGAACTCGTCTCTTTTCTGGCATGAATAAGGAAACACATACTTAAGTTTCAGTTGTTTCTTATTTTAAAATTGGAAGCAGTAAAAACATGGCATAGTTAGGGGAACGATATGTTGGAAAAACTTTTGTTTCAAGGTCATTAATTGTTTATGCTTTTAACTTTTAATTAAAGATGTGATAACGTAACGTTATCCATCTCCTGTTGGGGCTTCTGAAGTCCTATGACAGTTCAAGGAAATGTTCATAGCAAAAGTAAGTGCAGTGTAAGGCAAAATTTAGTCCATTATCACAAAAAGCAGGCGTTTGATTTTTCATCTGCTTTTAATGCAATATGATAGGTACTTTGTTTTACATTCCTAGAGATAAAAAATATTTTAAAATACGTAATTTATATATGCAAAGTAGAATTAATGATTTACAAAGCAACATCAACAGTTCAACACTGAACAAAGGTAGACCTTTTTCCTTCTTTCAACAAACTTTCAGAGGAAGGCTCTGAACATTTTTCAAACAACACACCATAAACACTGCACCAAAATGGGTTGGCTATAGAGTTTTCATGCCAAGACCTAAGTCAAATATTCATGCATGACTCTGGATTTTTCAGAAAATTACATGCAGGGTTGGACTCAGTAAATGGCTGTGCATCTGTCCAGGATCAAACTACAATGGTATTGCCTATTACATCCACCTCTTCTTACACATAGCTGCCCCTCAAGCAAAGGAGGTAAGCGTGTACCTTCACAAACACAGATATACTGACTTATGTCAGTGTATCTACAGCAGTATACGTTTATGCTTTGCCTTGTATCAGGATAATTTCCTACGTAAGCAGTGCATCTTTTTAGGTAGAAAGTTTGTATCTGGAGACAGAATGTGACTGTACCTTAGTATACAGTATGCAGGACTATGGCAATATAAGAACATAGAAAGCAGTTTTATACAATGCATTGTAAGAAGCATTTTATATGTTTGTATTGACATGTCTTGCACTAATTCTGACCTTCAGCTTTTGGGAGAGATGTTTTAATGGCCTCTCAACTATTTATTAACGAATGTTGCCGCTTTCTTCTACAAGCTGTTTTGCTGTGTAAATCTTCTATATCCACATTGATATGAATAGCGTGAGCAGGAAAAATAATCACAGTTTAAAAATCTTATAAATACTTCTGAGAGGAACACAATTTTACCACAAATTTTTAATAGGATATATGAAAATAATTTAGCAATGATCTTGGTGCTTACTATGAAGACCCAACACTACATAACATGATGTAGGACGGTGAAGAGCTATTTCTTCCTGTTAATTTGGTCTATTTGACTAACAAACACAGGCGCTATTGTTATGTGATCAGTAATATGGCATATTTCTGAGGCCTGCTGAGACTTGAGGAAAATTCTAGGTAGGCTGCACTCTAATTGGCCAAACAGCTAATATTCTTGTAACCACTTACAAAAATACTGTACTAATGCTGGCCAGATTCCCTGCTTGCTCTGCTCTAGTCCATCTACAATGCAGCAGGAAAAATTATTTACCTAGGTCAACAGTTTCCAGGCCTTGCATAACCTCTCTCTCTCATATCTCATCTAAGTCCATATTACTTCATCTCCACCTTCAGCCTTCTCTGATACACAAGTGTCTACCCTAAGTGAGCGTACTGACAGTACTGATTTAGACCGGTTTTGCCCGTTCTCCAGACTCTCACTTCGTCATCCTGACCTGCATCACATCTGGAATTTAGACTTAAGATGTGTTTTTCTTATTCAGCACTGCAACAGCACAAGGGTGGTACTTTGAGCGTTCTTGTGAATGTGGCTCTGCAAGCACAAAGATAAGCACAGCCCCTGCCTGCCAGAGTTCGCTATCAGTTTATCTTCTGCTTCAGGTCCCTCCTCACATATGAGAAATATAGAACTCTAATAAACACAAATTAAGATTTAGGGAAAAATGGGACTGATCCTCTAAATTTTGAAATAAAAGGTAAAGAAGTGTTGAATTTGAAGGAAATGTTAGGAATTTTTCCCTGTGCTTCTGATTATGGGCTATTAAGGAGAAATTTCATTGACAGATCCTGAGTGTGGTGGAAAAATGATTAAGATTCGAGAGGTCTGACTAAGAAATTTATCCTAATGAAAGGAACATTCCCTCTGACCAAAAGCTAGCAATCTGTTTCTATCTGTGACACCACTGTGTGTGCCACGCACAGGCCCCAGCACAGTGTTAGCACTGTGGCAGTTAGCTCACGGCACTCGAGCCCATGCCTCCCAGGAGCGGGTACTTGGCTTCATTGACACGTGAATGATTGCCTGGAGCCCACTCCTCCCTAGAACACACACCTGGCTTTGTTAACACTGGCATGGTTTTCCTCAGCTCTTCTGTCTTTGAAGCAGTGTGCAAGTTGGGTCTCTGCAGCGGCTGGGCAGAGAGCAGGGCCAGGGGGCAATGCTGCCCAGGTGGCCACCCTTAGCACAGCCGCTGTTGGACTGTTGGACCATCGCACTGGGGTCCCGATATTCCCCGACGGGAGAATCTTACATTTGCTTTTAAACGGGCAGCAGGACTAGGCGGGTTATTTGGATGCAGTCAGAGCCTTTTCTGACACACAACTTCTTTTCAGCACTCCCCCATTTTGGCAACTGGGGATCATCACTTCTGAAACTCATAGTAGTGATAATGGTGATAAAATTTTGGGGTTACCCTTTGTCACCAGATTACATTAGGAGTATCAAAATGGGGTTGGAGCTGAATGATTAAATGAAACTTTAGGCAAGAGGGCTATCAGATTTAATGAACTGAATGAGGTGCCTTATCATTTCCTTGTGCTGATATTTGTAAAGCATCTGCTCGCCAATTTGTGCCTTTGCTACAGGGCAACTCCTACACTATGGATAAAGTGGCATGACCAAAATCTACAGATTAAAATCTTGCCTCAGTGAAATACCTGTACGTAGAATTTATGAACAGAAAGCAAGCATGTAATAGGAACCAGAGTTCAGTGAAAACTTTTCTGTCCAAAAAATCCTAGACAAAATATACGTAGCATGCAGGAAAGCCAGTTGCACACTGAATGCAAATCCGGCTTTTAGAAATGCTTTGGCAAAACTGCAGTGCTCTACGTATACATAATGGTTGTTGAAGGGAAAAAAAGAGGAAAACTGAGGACATGTAATCATCTGTCTACACTAAAATTAAATATATCGGTGACCTTGGTATTGCTTAAATACAGCTAACTTGTTTATGCTGCATTACTTCAAACATTTTAGGGGAAAGCTGTTTTAAACTGGTTCCTTTAGATACAAGCATAAATTTGTTGAAGAAGGAAGTATGGTCTGTTGTTAAAGCACAGGACTTTGAGTCAGAAGATGTAGATTATGCTCCCTGCACTGCTAACTACCGACTATGTGGCTTCTTCATCTCTAAATTGGGAAATAGTACTTAACTGGTCAGAGGTAACAAGGAGACAAGTCATTACTGCTTATGATAATTGTAATAATCAGAACAAAGGCATCAAGGGACTACTGACTTAAGAAATCCGTGGGAAAGAAGCAAATCACCTGTATGTTTGAAGTTCTGGTAACTTATTCTGAAACCAAGTGAAATTTCTGTGCTGTGTTGGTGGATGGTTTAGGAATGCAAAATATCAGTGGTTGCATGTGTTAAGCAACATCATCTAAAGGTCACAAGGGCTCCAAAGTAAAACTATGATCTCATGGCTGCAGGTTTTGCCCTTCCCTGTTCACACCCTTTCCGTGTTTATGACTGTTACGCTGGAAAGTATTAATGGCCTCCGTCTCCCATATATAGGCAGCCATGCATCGTGTAATGATGTGTATGCTAACTATACCCCACAAGGTCTTGATGATGGAAACACAGGGAGGCAACAGCCCAGCCGACTCTATCTTGAGACTGATCAGGATCTGAGCTCGAGGGTGGAGGTTTTCCCTGGGACTGGAAAATGCCGTCAGCGTAAGGCTGACTCAAACTATGAGACTAAAGCTTACAGGTGCACGCGGGGCAATAAAACCTGGGGAAAAAAGGCAGTGACGAAGTCACATACCAAGATATGAGTAAGGTGGGACAGCTTACTTTTTATATTTATTGTACGATAAAATTCCTTTCTTTTTTTTTTTCTTAAATGTAAAATTGAGTCAACTACTATATGTTTTGGATTGAGCAAATCGTGTGAGGTGCTTGTGTGGGGCAGCAGGAGTGCACCAACACATATATATATACATGACATATAACATGTTAACATATATATCGATTTTTTTTTTTTTTGTGAATACAGTAAAGGTGTGCAGCAGAAGCAAGCTGGCAACGTTGTAAATAACTGACTCACCACTCAGGCCCATGCAGGCAGCAGCTGGAGGACAACTGCATCTCCTCCTTTCCCGTGCTGGCGACCTGCAGCTCCGGATGGCGTACAGTGGCTGCTAATGCTGGAGGAGCTGCACCTCCCGGTGGTGGCAGCAGCAGCTGGGGCTGACTTCCTAGGCTCCATCCTCTTCCTCCTGTGCCACCACTTTTGATGTTCATCAGGTAACAAAGACGGTAGCCCTCCTTGGCATAGTTAACCTCCAGTAGGAAGTGATCGTTGACTTTATAGCAAAACTTGTGATCAGTTTATAGCAAAATGCAAGATGCAGAGCAAACCCTTTTACCTAATTTCAAAAGCATTTTTACCACTTATTTTTATGGTATCATCACTCACGGCTTAAGCAATAAGAAAAGAGCAGGCTTGCAACCTTAGCTGTCTGAAACGTGGCAGAAGAAATGGGGAATAGTAAAAGGGTCGAACATTCCTTTTCAGCCGTCAGACTAGCAAGCCTCACAGGCTGCCTGCCTTGCCTGGTTAAGCCACACTGGTCTGAGTCAGCAGAAAGCAAGAACAACGTGCATGACATATCCTTAGCCACAGAAACATGTGAAACTGCCTTTTAGTGCCAGTAGAGAGATTTCACAGAATCACAGAAGGCTTGAGGTTGGAGGGAACCTCTGGAGGTCACCTGGTCCAATCCCCCTGCTCAGGCAGGGCCACCTACAGCTGGTGGCCCAGGACCATGTCCAGGTGGCTTTTGAAAATCTCCAAGGAAGAGCCTCCACCACCTCCCTGGGCAACCTGTGCCAGTGCTCGGTCACCCGCACAGCACAGGAGTGCTGCCTGGTGCTCAGAGGGAGCCTCCTGTGTGCCAGTCTGTGCCCACTGCCCCTTGTCCTGGCACTGGGCACCACTGACAAGAGCCTGGCTCCATCTTTGCACCCTCCCTTCAGGTATTTACAGACACTGACGAGAATCCCCCTGAGCCTCCTCTGCCGCAGCTCCTTCAGCCTCTCCTCACAGGAGAGGTGCTCCAGTCCCTTCACCATCTTCGTGGCCCTTCGATGGACCCTCTCCAGTGCCCCTGTGTCTCTCTTGTGCTGTGGCTCTGAACAGGGCCCAGTATTCCAGGTGTGGAGGGGAAGGATCCCTTCCCTTGATGTGCTGGCAGTACTTTGCCTGTTCAGCCCAGGATACCATTAGTTGTCTTTGCAGCAAGAGCATGTTCTGGCTCATGTAAATAGACTACAAAAATGTAAATTGACTGCAAAATGTAAATAGATTGCAGCTTCCTGTTATATGTCTCCTCCATTTCTGATGGTAT
>VXAL01010106.1:90872-106220 GCA_013399475.1 Chauna torquata | reverse complement strand
GGGCCGCACGGCGGCCTGGGGCGTGGGTTGGTGCACGCGTGGGCAGGGATTTCACCCGGCAGTGTGAGGTGGAACGGCCGCCCCTCGGACCTCCGGCCTCCGCACCCCTGCCCGGCACGCCGGGACGGCGGTGGTTTGGTAACTTGTCGAGGGAAACTGGCCCAGGGTTAAAAATAATCCCACAGAAAAAGGGTATTTATTTTTAACCCGGATCAGCTGTCCGACCTGGTTCAGTGCGTAGCCTGAGGGGTGGCGGTAACAGCTCAGCTGGAGGGAGAATCAGGGCTGGGGTGGCCGGGAGCGAGGGACGGAGGGAGGCAGGGAGGGAGGCTGGCTGGAGGCTGGCTGGCCGGCCTGCCGCAGAGGCTGCTTCGCAGGCACCGCGCTGAGAGGAGCGGGCACAGGCTCCTGTCCCGCTGCAGGCCCGGGCCGAGCGCCCGCAGCACGTGTGCCGTGGGTCTGATGCGCTTGTTGCCTGACGCGCTGCACAGAGCATGTCTGTGAAGTGCACGTCCAGGAGAACCTCAGAAATCTGGCCGTGAAAGGAAAGAGAAACACCAAAAAGTGAATGCTAAACGCTGCAGTGTTTTCTGGTCTGCTGGGGGGTGGCCAGGTGCGTGCCCTCTCCTCCCTGTGGCGTCCTCTGCAGAGCCTGGCCTTCACTCGCTGCCCGGCGCTTTGCCCAGTGCCAGAGCGCGGTGTTGCTGCCGCCACCGGCTGTGGCGGTGCCCGACGGCGCCCAGACAGACCGCGTGGTGCTCCCTGCATGCTGGGGCGGCACGGACAGCCCTGCTGGCACCACCGGCGGCCTCCTCCCTGCCTCTGGGTGTGCTGGGGTGCCTTTCCCTCTGACACCGGCCTCCTCCCCTACAACGTGCGGCAGCCAAAGCCCTCGGAGGTGAAACACCCGGCCAGGAGACACCCGCCCACAGGCATTTCCCCGAGCACCTGCGCCAGGCAGGTAGGTGACGCCGGTCAGGGGCTTCCCTGAAGCCCCGAGTGCTGCCCTGGCGCCGGGAGTTGCACAAGCACCACCGACGGGCACAGGACAAGGGAACCACGGGGCTGCCCGAGCCCCGTCCGCAGCATCAGGCACCGCCGGGGCGGCAACTCCTAGCGCCGGCTCCTACCCTTATCTGCTGAGGCCAGCAAACTGGAAACCAGCTGCTGGCCCAGCCCTCGCCAGCAGCCAGGCTGTTGTCACTACTGTTTGCTTTGCATCAGGTCTGTTTGATTTGGCAAGCGGAGGGCAGCGGGTTCAGTCCCGGCTATTTTACGAGGGCTGGTTCCTGTCCCACACCCCTTGTCTGCAAACACACTGTACATTTAGGATACCCTCGCCTCGCCGCCTGGGGCAGGAAAGGGTGGGGCTGAAATCAGTGTTTACTTCTCAGGAGCAAGCCCACGGTGCCTGCCTTCAGGAAGGCAGTCGCTGCGCATGTGAAAAGTCATTCTGTGTGGTCACAGCACCCAGCCACCAGTGCGTGGGGACAGCCAGCCCCGTGGGAAAGTGAAGGGTGGGTGGCCGAAGGCAGGAGTCACGCCAGGGTCTGGCCAGCCGCGATGCAGAGCATGTCCGCAGCCGCCTGCCAGGGCCGTGCAGCAGCTCCTCTCGTCCTTGCTGGTTGCTTGTGGTTAATCCCACGAGGACTGGGACCGGTGATCCCAGGGTGCAGGCGACAGGGCTGCCGGCATGGGTGCTTATCAGGGAGGCTGGTCAGTCCAGCATCCTCTGCTCATTACCTCCTGCCTCATCTCCATCAACTGCGCGGCCCTGCTGTCCGCTCTGTTGGCCGGTGACCCTGCAGCGGCTGCCGTCACACCCCCGCAGGGCCTCACCCCGGGAAGGAGCGGTGGGGCAAAGGACGGAGTTCACCATGCGGCACTGGTTCAAGCCCAGCCCTGCCCCTGCTGCTGGTTCCCAAACCCTCCCTGCCCCGCGGCGTGCGGGCCAGCTGAGCCGTGACATGGGGTGAGAGGTTCGGGAGGGAGGAAGGGGCACCCCGCAGCGGCTCAGCCACCGCGGATGTTTCTGATTCAGCAGTGCCGGCGGCAGCGCAGCCGTGCATCACCCTGCTGCCCTCCTGCCCCAGCTTAGTATTTCCGCTCCTTCCCTTGCGCTTGCCGTAGGGGCATGCAACAGCCCGGCAAGCCAGTTCGGACTGCTGCCCCGGCTGAAAGCTGAGCACTTTCTTTTGCCAGGTTACACGCCAGCTGGGGCAGCTGCCGCTCGGGCTTGCTGTGGGCTAATGCTGGCTGCTAGGGTACCCTCCCCGCTGGCAAGCCCACTGCCCTCCTTGCCAGGTCCGGCTCTCGGCCCTCCCTGCACAGAGCTGCTGTCTCGTGCCACCTCAGCAGAAAACCCTTTGCTGTTGCCAGTTAGCGCCCTGCCAGCTTAGCAAGGTGAAACAGCTCACAGCGAAGTCAGGAAGAAGGCCGGATGCCGTGCCAGGAGGGCTGGGAAGAGTGAGCCTGCAGCAGCCAGGCTCGGGCCGCCGCAGAGCTGCAGCCCAGGAGGGCCGGTACGCAGCCGCGCGGGCACGGCGAGGGTGCGGTGCCGGCAGCTGCCGGGGCCTACATCAGCTGATGCAAATCAGGGAGGACCCGCCGGCTGCTCTGCAGCCTTGCGGTGAGCGGCTCTGGCGGGAGAGTAGCCCTGCGAAAACAGAAGGTGATTACTTTTCTGCCAGATCAGCTCCTGGATCTGGTTCGCCGAGCAGCTGCGTGCGCTGTTGCGCCGGCACAATGGGGAGGATGTGAATGAGCTTTGAGGAGCTGGGATCACTCAGACCTCTTCAAACAGCCCTGGCACCAAAAAAATGTAACCATGGCCACACAGAAGACCCTGAGTTAATAGGGCTCCAGTTATCTGCAGAGCCTTTGTGAGTCTGAGCCCGATACTGAACTGCCTCGCTATGACAGGCTTTAATGAGTGCTGGATCTGAGCCAGCAGGAGGACGTGGCGGTGTGTTCACCTGCCCTTCCGCATAATACCTGGATGCGTTCGCACTTTCAGACAGAACTGACGGGGGAGGGTGACTGGCTGCTTTCCCATTCCAATCTATCCCAAATCTGTAACATTTTCACTCCTAGAAGCATTTTAGTTTCTTTGTGCATCTCTTGGTTGCTCGGTGTCGGTTCTGGCAGTTTTTACGGCCTCTGCTGCCTTGCGTGGCACGCGCAGCGAGGTGTACCCGCAGCAGCTTCACCCGGGGCGTGCGCTGCCTGGCCAGCACTACAGGGGTTACAGGGCTACCAAGCCCTCTCCGTGCACTCAGGCTGAATCCATCCGCATCATCTTCCGGACGCACCCCCGTCTCACTGGCTGGGGTACACTCATTCTCCCTGCACAGCTTTTTCTCTCCCTCCCCGGCAAGCAGGATCCCTCTGGAGTGAGCCACCCGCAGCTATCGTGACTGTTGTGAAATAGTTCAACTTCCTACCGGAGCGGCAGTCCCTGCCTGCCAGCCTGTGCCGGGTGCTCACAACGCCTCCAGCGCTCACATCGCTTCTTCCTCCTCACTGACGTGCGCACATGCACGCTCCTGCACGCACACCCCTGCCCTCCCCTGCTGCGTCTCCAGCGTCTGGTGGTTTCCCAGGGGTGAGATCCTGCCCCAGGGAGTGCGTGGCCGAGGGGAAGTGACGGCGAGGCTCAGGAGCCACCGCTGTCAGCACGGACAGGGGATGCACAGGATGGACACGGGTCCTGCTGCCCGAGGAGGCAGCTGTGCCGCTGCAGCCAGCATCTCCACGGGTGGGCAGTGGCGATAAGGGTGCTATGGCCCCCTCGCCCCGCGGGTTGACCTGCCCCGGCTGTGGCAGGCACTGTCACAGGCGCTGCTGTCACACACACCCCGATGGCAGGGCAGCGACCTCCAGCCAGGAGGCCAGGGAGAGGCTGGTGGTGGGGGCGCAGAGGCTGCGCCGGGGCGGGAGGAGGGTGCACGCGTCCAGGCAGGGCAGGGGACGGCGGGTGTCGTGCCAGCCACGGAGGCTCAGCCTCCTCCCCGAGAGGTGACTCTTTAGGAAGTGGGTGCGTCCCGCAGCGCGGGAGCTGCGTGGGAGCCAGGAGAGCCACGGGACGGGCTGGGCCGCAGGGTGACCCCCCCCGGGTCATTAGGGAGGAGGTGGCTTGAGGTGAAATGGCAGCAGAGCTGGGCTTAGAGGAGCACGAAGCTTCACAGGAGCTTGGCTGGGGGAAGCTGGGCTCGGCTATTTTCAGGGGGGAATAGGATCGGGGCGGGGGGGGCAGACTGGGAGCTAGGGAAGGGCACGAGTCACTGCTAATGGGCTGTTAGCAATTGCATCGTGACACGTCGTAATTACTTTAGCTTCCAAATCCACATCGTGCTATTAAATTTGCTGATTGCACAAGAAACAAAAGCAAGAGGCATTCCCCAGAACTCCCTCCAGCGCGTAACCCAGATGTTGGCAGACCTGCCTGTGCTAGAGAGAGGAGGAGGGAGTCCCAGTCACGCTACCTCCTTCCAAAAATTCCAAAACTGGCAAGCCTACGGCCCCCTGCCTGCCTCCCAGCCTCAGACAGGGCACCAGAGCATTGCTGATGAAGCCACCGGAGGAGCCGAGCTCAGCTCCCTGCAGATGAGAAATAGCCTTTGCGTGGGGCCAAGCGCACGGTCAGGGCCAGGATCACCCCACGCTGTGGGTGACGTGCAGGAGCTGAGCTGCGGGAGAAGCCCTTGGGATTGCACGTTGTGGGTGCTGCTGCTGCTGCTGCCACCTAACGGAGCGGCTCCCACGCCGGGTGAGGAGGGGACAGCAGCGGTGCCCCACACGGCGAGGTGCCGCACGGGTAGCGCCTGTACCGCGGGCACCGGCACGGGTGAAACCCGAGCGCACGTCATGCGTATAAAAACCACACGGAACAGAGAACACCACGTCTCCCCCTGTAGATGGCCACCCGTGAGTCTCGCTGCCACAAGCTCCCTCCGCACGCACGTGGGGCACAGCTGGATGCTGCACGCGTGGGAGCCGCGGCAGCCAGGGGCGAGCGCCCGAGCCGGCGTTTGGTGGCGGCTGCAACGGGGAGAGCAAAGCAGCTCCCGAGCAATGCAGGTCATGGCAGGATGCTTTATATAACCCAGAGCCACAGAGAAAACCAAAATAGCTGCCTCCCCGCTGCTCAGTTAGTCTCTTCCATCAAACATGGATAAAATTAGAGCGGGCGGTGACGTGTGCCTACGTCTGCACAGGGACTCCAGGGAGATGGAGGGAGACGGCTCAGGGCTCTGCCATCAGCGGCACGGGCTGCCAGAGCTTTCAAGTAAAATCCGTCCGTGAGGCTGGTGTGCGGCCCCAGGGGACAGATGTGCTGACAAGGAGGCAGTGGCGGGGGCCTGGCTACCGCAGCCTCCCTGGGGACTGCTCCACGCCTCACCTCTGCCTTTTGGGAAGGCAACCCGAGAGCTCGGACACAGGCCGTCCCTGAGCAGGGGGTGCTGGAGCAGGGATATTTCTCCGAGAGCTTTCCATATACCTCCACAGGGCGGTAGCCAGAGCTGCTGTCCCCTGGGAGGTGACCCACGCTGGCCAGCCCCCCTCTGCCTCTGCTGGCTTTGCAACTCCGTGGAGCTCCGGGCTCTCTGGTACTGGTGGGTGGTGAAAAGCTGACTCAGAAAGCGCTGCCTGGAGGCTCAGACCCCTTGGAGAAAAAAAATGAACAGAAAAAAAGAGCCAGGACGAAAGCCTAAGTGCGAAGCTGGAAAGCAGTCGCCTACATCTGTGTTTAGACGCCCAGATAAGGTCTGAGCCCTTCACTGATAACAGAAGAAACTGCGATTGCTAAAAGCCTCTGAATACCGGAGACTTTCATTGTTTGGTTTACTGGTCTGAACACAGGGGAGGGAGCCAAGAATGCAGTTGTCCGCCCCACAGAGACATTGCCCTGGTCTGTGACCTTGGGCACATCTTTCCCTGATGTTCACATGGACGTGCAGATGCTTCAGAGTCCCACCCTCTTTTCAGGAGCTAATGTTCTCTATCCTCATTCAGCTGACAGGGAAAGGATTGGGGAAGGTGAGCGAATTAGTATTTGTTGAACACTCTGAAGATGTCAACAGCCCTGGAGAAAATATCTATGTTAATTATTATTTGTGGGAAAGCAACCAAAAAAAAAGAAAGAAAGAAAGAAAGAAAGAAAGAAAGAAAGAAAGAAAGAAAGAAAGAAAGAAAGAAAGAAAGAAAGAAAGAAAGAAAGAAAGAAAGAAAAAAAAAGAAAGAAAGAAAGAAAGAAAGATAAAGAAAGAAAGAAAGAAAGAAAGAAAGAAAGAAAGAAAGAAAGAAAAAAAAAAAAAAAAAAAGAAAGAAAGAAAGAAAGAAAGAAAGAAAGAAAGAAAGAAAGAAAGAAAAAAGAAAAAAAAGGACCAAAGGTTTAGAATTGCTTTCCTGGTCTGAGAGACGTGTGCCCACTCATGAAGGTAATTTATGCCCCGTCCCCTGGAGCTCCGCCATCTTCCCCCTCCACCTCCGTCACACAACTGTGCTGGATACCTCTGCTCTTGGAGAGGTGGCTCAGATCCCAGCCAGCTCCTTGAGGCAGGAATTGCAGATATATATATGTATATATAGCAGCACAGCAAAGGAGCAAGCCAGGCAGCCACAGCAACGGCTCCTCACTCTGGGCTCCAAAAAATACCCCAATGCACACACAGAGCAATGAAATCCGTTCATCTCCCCTGTGAGCTCCTGGAGTTGAATAGCTCGACAGGGATGAGGGGAGAAATAGCTGGATGAGAAGAGGGTTCCAGTTCCATGCTGTGGGGTCCTTCCTCATGCAGTCTTGTCCTGGGACTGCCAAGAAAACCTGGAAGTTGCCTGCATTTTCACGGGGACATTCTTTGCCAAGTCTCCATCTGTGCCTGTTATCTTATCTCACTGATTGCTGGGCTTTCTGAGGAATTTCCTGGAATCCACGTGTCAAACAAGGTGGCGCAAAACAATCAGCACGTCCCCCTGTGCTCTGTTATTTTTTTCTCCTTTGGCCCACGTAAGACCGAGGGATGTGCGCGTGTGCGCGGGCACACTGGGGTGTGTGAAGTGGCATGTGCTATTTTTGTGCATTCTGAAGCAGTTCAAAAGGGGTGTTTGGGAATCAAGAGGCTTCATGTGACTGTATACCAAAGCCCACCTTCTGCGGGCTGGTGCCGAAGTCTGTGCGACCCCTGCAGCATCCACAGCCCCTCGACCTGGAGCTGCCTCTTGCCCTTGCAAAGCTGCTCTGAGCAGGCTGAGAGCCGGCTCCTGCCCAGCGCTGCCCACACCACTGGCTGGCTGGGCAGGGGGATCACATCCCATGGCTGCCCAGGTTACCAGGTTCCTTCATTTCACTGAAATTGCTCTTTTATTAGCATCAAAAAAAACTCTGAGAGCAGAGAATACTGAGGTTTAGGGGACCAGCAGCTATGGGACAGGGCAGGAGGGCTTTTCCCCACAGGGGACAGCCACAAATCACCCCTCCTCAGCCCCTCCGTCCTTGCTGAGTGTTGCTGAAGAGTTAAAAGGCAGCAAAGGTAGGTGAGGCAGCCTTGAACCAGCAGCTGGGAAAGCGAAGAGAGGGTTGCACGGCTCAACGGAATGGACGTGGGAAGTATTTGGTGTTTCCAGCAGCAGATCCCACTGCACTCACACCTCGTCTGTGCCTCATCCTGCACACCAGCTCTTGAGGCATGGAAGAAGTAATATGTGAACATTGAGTATCAGTAGTATTTGTTACAGACAAGAGCAGGAGAGCACAATGGTACAGGCTGGGATTCCCCTGGGGCTGCTCAGGAGACTGGTATTTACTGGTGGGCTCTCTGCTGGGATCAGATGAATGGGGAGCAGGATTAATTTGCAATCCCTCTTACGTCACTTGGCGGAAGACTTAATGACTGGGATTTCCCTCCAGCTATCCTGGGGGAATTGGAGTTTATTTTACAAGCTCTCACCTAGCATCAGGCAAGGAGCCTTTCTCAGGCTATTTGAGTCTCCTTAGAAGATTTTAGGAATAAAAATTCTTTCCCATGAGCAGTGGCAAGGAGTAGCCTAGCGCAAAAGTGGTCTGAAAAGAATACTTCCAACAAGAGCATCTTTTTCCTCAAACCCTGAGCACATCGCTCTTTCATAACTGTTCTGTAGCCCAAAATAACCTGTCCTGGCAGCTGGTGTTACTTGCACAAAGAGGAAGCTGAGGCCCCCAAAGAGGTCAAAGGGAAGAGCACCCTGTCTAGACTAACATCCCTGGGGATTTCAGCCTCAGGCTCCTGGAAACCCCCCCGGTCCAGAATTGCTCTGTTGACTCACAGCCACTTGCACAAAGCCAGCACCAAGACAAACTCCAGGGCCGTCCCACCACCTGACACCTCTCCTGTGCCCTCCTGCTCGTGGGAAGGCTCGTGGGGGTCTTCTCATTTTCACACTGCAGGGCAAAGGAAATTTCCACTGCTCCTTCCACTTGACCCTTATCAGCTCTTCCTAGCCATGCTGCAGGATGGATGAGAACCATCCTGCACATCCTATTCATCACCTATTTTCCCTTCCCTCCAGCTGGAAGGCCTTCCTTGTGCTGCTCACCGAAAGGCCTGTCTGCTAGCACTCTTTCTCCCATCTCAGGGGTTGCGTGCAATGGTCAGCCGTGTCTTTGATGCTCACTAAGCCTGGTGCACCAACAGGGCTAGCAAGGCCCACCAGTCTATGGCGTGAGGCTTGTGAGGGACTTTTTGCCTGTGGCCAGCAGTGATAAATCCAGTATCCCTGAGGTACCTCTTCATTGGTTTTGGGGTGCCTCCTGCACCCACAACCAGCCTAGTGGCTCAGCTTGTCCTTGCAGAAGGAACTCTGCAATGCAGAAGTTGCCCATCTGCACCGAATGGCTACGGAGACTGCGGTTTCGGTGAGCCATCCTGCCCCACAGAAGTCTTGCCTTAGAAGAGTTATTAATATTCCTGTTGCCCACGTGCCATGCTGACTAGCTTCCAAGGATAAGTGCTCTTCTCATGTGCCTGTGGAGAGAGGGGACTTCCCAGGCCTAATTCAATGCTTCCCATTCCTGCTTTCTTACACACCAATCTCTGCCGAGGATATGAATATGTCCTGCTGATTCAGTGTTCATCCAGCCAACTTCCTTTTTTCACAAGGGGAAATATTTATAATCTAGCACTCAAGCCACCACACGGTGCAGCTGGTGGAAGACATCCAATAAACATCCCATCTAACTGCCGCCTTTGCTGCCAAGCCTCCTCCTCAGTGTTGGCGACCTGAGTAGCATTCAACTGCTCTGCTGTTGATAGATACGAGTTGCTTTTTAAAAACCCTTTCTTGGATGCTGACCACTCTTATGAGTTGCCTGTTCTTCATGTAAATCTTCAAATAACCAGCAAAGCTGTTCTGAGCAGAAAAAAACTTGTGGTAATACGGGAGAATTCATTAAGGGTTGACCTCCACTGAGGGTCTCCTCAGTGGAGAACCTGGATTGGTACTGTCCATTGCATCTTGTTTGTCCCTAGCGTGAAAATATCTTTGAAATGTATAGTGTCCCTGTGCATAAATGTCCTCTGTTTATTATTACCAGGTAACATGAGGATATTATCATTCAGAAATAGTGGCTCCATACGTATGAGATTAGTTTTGTGTTTAAAATAGGGATTCACGCTCTCTCCTATCTTGTGACAAACTGCTTTTGTTACTCTAGTAACAAACCTTTTTGACATTTAATTGTCACCATACCATAGCAGAATAATACAAAGACTTCAAGCTTCCTACACAGTAAAGGCTTACTGCTATCATGTGCAAAGCCTACACAGGAATATTTATTTTTTAATTCCTGGCTATTTTTCACATTACTTTTGACATGATAATTTCTCTGGATGGCTACATTAAGGATTCAGTTCAAAACTGTTCTTTTAAAAATGCAACTCAAGTCACAACTGGTCTTAATTGGGGATCATTTGGGAAGATGATACTTTCAAACACACTCATACGTGAGCCCTTCCTCATACCCGCTCATGTATTTCTCTCAGTTGCTCTCTCCCCACACCTTGGGCAGCCATCTTCCTTGACAGCAGTTTGGCTATGTTCCTGTCAGGAACAACTGAAGGGCAAGTTTTGTGACAGATAAGCATTCAGTTATGAAACGCTCTAATTGATGCAAGGAAATACCTTCACAGACATTGGACAACTAGACCGGAAGGCATTTGAGTCAAGAATTCAGCAATATTAAAAAGCATTCAAATTCACATGGCTGATAAGAAGAGCCAGATTTCAAAAAGTCAATGCATGCTTTAAAAAAGACAGTGAGTCTTCCTCTGAGGTCCTTTGGCTAGCAATAACTGTTAGAGATTTGATGCTGGAGTAAATATGTCCTGTCTTTCTGTTGTGGGCGTCTCTGCTCTCCTGTCTTGTGTCTGTCACTAGCTACTACCAGAGAGGACAGTGGAGTAGCTGGTCTGGGGACATCTGTTCCAGAGGCCACAGCTAGCCCCAGAAGTTGGCAGGGATGGGCGAGGGAGGACTCTACCTGGTCTGCAGGGAGGTGGACCTAGCCTGGCCAATCACCTCTTATTTAAGGTGCCGTTCATTATATGTTTGCTCTATCCCTTCATTTCAGTCATTTGTTTCATGGGTGAGGAGATGCTCAGACTTGCGCAGAGCAGCAGTACACAATATAACTGCCGATTAAACCTTGTTTTCAGCATAAATTTAGTTTGAAGAAACCTAGGGTGGGCTTTACCCCACCAGTTTCAGATGTCTAGTTCAGGGTGAGATGACCTCTCTAGAATAACCTCTTTCTTTCCATCTCTTGGAAAGGGGCTGCAGCCCCGGGCCCCACCAGATGCAGAGATGTACATTTGATCAGATGAATCTCAGCTCTAGCCGTTTAAGAAAAAGTAACTGTAAAGTCATGCCCAAACCTTTAACGTTCTCTTTTGTCTTGTCCTGAGCCTGCACTGAGTTTCACAACTAAAACAAAAATAATGGCATGACATAACATTGGAGAGTTTGCCTGTTAAAACATGACTGTACCCCAAGCCTCTATTTTTTCAGAGTTGTGGCTTAGGTAACAAAATTGCATGCAACGTTTTGCAGAGCTCCTTGAAAGCGTACGTAAACAGCAATTTCATACCCTCCCTGAGCAGTAGCATGCTCATTGCAGAGGTTAGAGGAGGACAGTACCAGGCTTGAAGACGGTGGAAGTTTCTAGGTGGACTTTTCATCGGTGTATGCAAGACAAGTTAATCGTGACGCAGCTGCCAGCCAGCAGAAAAGGCCACCAGGCCTCCGCTGGCTGGCAGGCTCCCGTGTTACACGCTGCTGAGGTAATTGGAGAAACTGGGCTTTGAAAATGGAAAGAGGAACAAGCTCCCCTTGAACTTCAGAAGGGCAGTAGGTGAAAGTTCCTGGGAAGTGAAGTGGAAGATTTCCTCAAAAAGCTAGGAAGGAGCCTCGCGGGCCTGCGCTGCGGCTATTGCTTGAAAACCTGGTTGGCGCCGGGCTAAGAGCTGGGAACAGATGAGAGAAGTATTATGAATACTCGCTTCCTCAAAGTGGTTTGTGTGTGATTGAATCTGTGCTATCTTTGATGAAGGGTGTTTCATTTCCCTAAACAAATTCATGTCTTAGATTAAGTCCCATATATTTGATTTCAGGCAAAACTCAGTGAAATGGAAACAGTTGTGTTGTTACAAATATATTGTAACAATAGCTCATCTCCTCAAACAAAATGCAGCTAGAATTACCATATATGCTGCTTCTCTTGATGTCTAAAGCTTATTTTGTCCCATGCCTCTCATCAAAACGTGATTTATTTAGCTATATGACCAGGACACGGTATCTGGGGTCTCTAGGACAGATTACAGGGGAGGTAGAGCAGCGCAATGCTGATTTATGGCTGTTCAGCCACTGCTTTATTTTTAGTTGATTGAATTACGTCCCTATCTGGATTGTGATCGTTATGGTCACCGTGGTGGCTATATCTTGGCAATGAGTTCAAATACAGACCTTTAAAAGAAGAGGCCTTGCACTTTCCAGAAGTGAATGAATAATTTCGCATGGTTAGTAAAAACGGCGAATAGTATCATAAAGCGTATATGGTTTTTACACGAGTTTCTCAGTAGCTTGTGGTGGGTTGCCAGGTGCGAGGCAGAATGCAAAAGGATTCAAGCATAAGAGTAATTCTACAACAGTTTTAAGAACAAAATCGTTTTAACTTTTTATTGTTCAAAACAAGAAAATGCTGAAATGCCAAAGCAGCTGAAGCAGAAACAGGGGGAAAAAAAGTCTAATTACCTAATTCTCACACATTCATACACATTGTTTCACAGAGGCAGCCAATTAGTGCTGTTTTCTGCAATTCACCATGGATAAAAGACATATTTTGGTACAGCAAAAAAATTATTATTGCCAACATTTTATGAACTTCTTCTTCAGTTGAGAAAACAATTACAAATTCTGTGGGAAATGGCATATTTTCTTCAGTGACCACTGCTGCCTCAAACTACAGAAATACCAAAAGTTTTCCAATGCTTCTTTGTGAACACAGGGTTGAAAGCTAAATAATTAATTGCTTTCTTCATTATTTTTAAGACAACAATGAAACTGTACTAGGGATATTTGAAAATATAAAAAGTATATGAGAACAAAATGGTTTACATTTTGACAATATATCATGATTGGCAGATGATAAGGTAATATTTACTTTGGGGATACACCCATTTGTCTACAGATTAATGGTAGTGAGAAATGATACCTGCTTTTACCTAATTTCCAAGCTTGTACAATGCATAACACAGCAAAGTACACTAAAATAGGTCATGGTTTCATCTTGAAAGTTGTGTAACAAGTTATCAATCTCTTCTTCTCATCTGTTAAGTGTTTCAGAATTACAGGAAGTATTTCATTTTGCCAGTTCTGAATATGTGGAAATGTTAAGGCATGTCCTCGCAAGACTGTTATTTCTAAACCTGCAGCTGAAAGGATCTTAAAATGCTTTCCATATGCTAGAAGTTACTTTGCACATGAAACAAAGATTGCCCCATTGCATTTTTAAGGGCTTTAAAGAGTGAAGAGGTGGGGATTGTAAAGAGACTTTCAGCAGCTCAGTGCTGCTTTCTTTCATGACATGCTAAAGCACTAGAGCATTTATGATACAATTTTATAATTAGAACCAAACGTGCGTGCGTGCTGCAGTTTAAAGCATAATGCATTCATACACAAGAAAGCTAAAACAGAAACTTGATGACCAATTCGTTGGTCATAAATGAAACGCTCATCTAAAAATGTACCATGACAAAATGGACAGAATAGGAAGGGATCATATTTAGTTATATATTTGCTCATCGATAGTTGACTTTGCACTTTGATTTTAGAAAATGAGGCTGTCTTGACACGAATGAGCCACTTTCTCCAATATTTGCCCCAGAAAATAAAGCACTATTGAATGTTTTAAACTTGCTAGAAGACCGGGTACATATCACTGGTATAAGGAATGTTCTGCATGGAGAGATTTGTCATGTTGTGCATGTTTCATCAGAAATTTTGTGGTAGAACATTACAACATTTCATATCTTCAGATTGTAGTAATCTATGTTTCTTAAAGCTTGTGAAATAGTATCTATTTCTGCCTTAATGCTGCAATGGTAAGATGTTTTCATTGTGCAAATATACTTTGACATCTTGCAGAAACGGCTAAACATTTATTTTGTTAAGGTTGAGCTTCAAATTAATTTAATTTTCCAAGCAGGGTAAGGTTTGTGAACTGATTAGAAAAAATAAAGATGCATTGAAATGTGCAATAAGTGACCAGAAACCCCATTTCAAACAACAAATTGCAGTTTAAAATAATGTAATGAACGAGCATAGTTGACTTGCACTTAAAAGATACGTGCTATGTTAAGGAAAATTGTGTTTCCCTAAAATATCGTTTAAATGAAGGACAAGGGTCTAGTGTTGGGAGGCTTTTATTCATGAGGGTTCTGTTTGTTTCCCTCCAGGAAAAGAAGTCACCCTATCACTCTACAGCTGGGCTTAGTTTCCATTGCTTCACATGGAGGGCTTCATCATATTGTCTCAGTAAATACAAGCATATGGATGTGAAAGACTTTAAAACACTGTGGTCAAGGCTTGGCCGATCTTGATCTCCATATGAACATCAAGGCATGAAGCCTGCTGGTTTAGGCCTCTTAAGATTGGAGTTTGTGGTGATTCCCGATTCCTGCTTGTCGCTAAAGACAAATTGCTCAAAGAGAGAGGAACAGTGATGTTTAGGAAATAGAAATGAAACAATAGTGGTGGTTTTTTGTTTTTTGTTTTGGTTACTCAAGCGAACAGAAATAAAAAAGCTTTTTTTTTTTAATCTTCTAGCAATGTTACTATTCATTTTTCTTCCCACCTTTCATCTCAACACACTCAAACACTTGCAGCAAATCCTAGGAACTGTGTTAATCATAACCACATATTTGGGCAATTTTCCTCCTGTCTTCCTCCTTGCGTCAAGGCAAGTTATGCTGGAGAGCACAACAAAGGGCAAAGAAATAAAAAGAGGACGGTTAAAAAAACTACAGCCAAAGATGTGCCATTCTCCAGACTTGTGTTTAGCCATTTGTTTCCTCCACAGCTTGCGTGTTTTCTGACAGGCGGCACCCCCATCTGCGCTGCCCTGTGAGAGGGCAAGGTGCCAGCGTCCAGCAAGGCCCGCTGAGGAAGGAGTGAAGCCGGAGGTCAGGTGTCAGAGGAAGCAGCAGCTAAAAGCTGGTACGACTCTGGTATAATGCAGCTGGTGGGCTATTTAGTGCTATGTTCCTAAAAAGTAAAATACTTGAAGTATGCGCGACCAAAAAAAGAATTAAAAATAAAAATAAAAAAAGTAGATCTGAACATATGCTGGAGAAGGAGGGAAAAAAGCCTCCAAGTGTCTTTATAAACATCATAATTTTATTTGCTGTCAAAAACACTTGCATGCCTCTGTCACTATCATATGGTATTTGCACAGTGCTGATCCAAAGTGATACATCTGATAAAACACAAATTTCTTGGCTGAAGATGACAGAGGGAAATTACTCAGGAATTTTAAAATACATGTATAATTAAAAAGCAAGTGCACCTCCCAGTAAAAGACTTGGGAGGCTTCCAACTACATGGAAAGCTCTGGGAGCCCTGAATTTAGACTGCGTGTGCATCCTCGGTACGCACCTTTCGTCTTTCTGCATTTTAGAGTTAACAACGTCACAGCCCGCTCGTAACAGACGAGCTCGAGCACCGCGCTCCCGCAGACCTGCTTCTGCCCCAGAACCGCATCTGGCCCCCTGCGCTCGCGGTTCTTGCCGCGGGTCCCATTTACCGACGCTGACTCCG
>VXAL01010106.1:70167-90183 GCA_013399475.1 Chauna torquata | reverse complement strand
AGCTGAGCGACCGGCAGCCTGCGGGGGTGCCGCGGCAGGGCCTGCGCCGCGATCGGGGGCAGCGCGGGTGGGCAGCGGGGTGTGCGTGGGGCGAGCCGCCGCGGTCAGGCCGCGCCGAGCCTGCCCTCGTCGACGCCGCGTAAGGAGGAAAGCTGTAGCGTGACGTGGCTCTTGGAGCTCCGTCGCTGGGTGCAGCGTGGTGCGTAGGGGTCGAGCAGCGGGCCGCAAGTGGCGAGTGGGGGCTCAGCAGCACGCTTTCGGTGCACAGAACAGCTGCTCTCGTCTCGCCCTGTCCTGGTTTACAGGGTCTTAGCGACATATTTTGGCTGCCACAGGGAAAGAAGCACTGAGATGTAGCCTAAAGTGTCTTGGGAGTATAGGGGAAGGGAAGGCAGAATTATGTGAGTAATATTCTTATCTATGTGAAAAGCAGCTATTAAACCAAAACCTCAGGAGTTTCACTTTAATTCCATCTGCAACCTGCCTTTCTTCAAATTTCCCAGCTAGCTGAGTAAGGTCTACTACTACATGATTGGTTTGTAGTACCTTTCTTTCTGTCTTTTATTTTTGTCTAAGCTACCAAAGCCTTCAAAAGTGAGCACACAAACAAACAGTGACAGGGCGGTCTGCTCAGGAGTCTCCAGACTCGGACATGGGAGTGTTATTCAGTGGGTGTTGGGAGACCTCCTGAAATCAAGTTGCCTTTCTGGCATCTGCCTTCATATGCGTGAAGGCCTTGTGATATTGGTTGCTGTCCTTGGTTATGGCTAGAAAAGGCTGTTTCTGGAGTCTTGTTTTTATTTTTTTGTTTTTAAAACTTGTTCTGCTGTGTTACATCATTTGTAAGAGGAAACTTGTCTGTGTATAGGCAGAGTCACGTGGCTGACATGCTTTAAAATCTTAGTACGGTATTTGCCTGGTAAGGTGCACGTATTTCAGATTGAGTAACGTATTCCTGTCCGTGTCTTGTCAAGCATCCTGGTTGCCCACTCTGGCCCCACAGTCTCTTCCAAAACTTGTCTTTATTACAGAGGACTTGTCTAGGGAGGTGGTGAAGCAGCGAATCCCATGCTTGGGTCTTGCTCTGGCTTTGCGGCTGAAGCAGGTAGCCAAAGAGGAGTGCTCATGGAAGTTCCGTTTTATTGGAACTGTAAAATGTATTTGATGTAAAAATCAATAAAGAAATGTCCTGTACTACTACAAAAGCAAAATAATAATCTGTGCTATTCTTGCTTTCCTTCTTATTGTTCAGGTATGCTATGGCCACCCAACGTGCTGGGCCTACTGTAAGTGCTGTAATCCCTGGGCTAGGTGCACGCTGCTTTTTGTCTCACAGTTTGCGTGGGAAAATCTAGCTCTGGATGTCATATCTGCAGGTGGTCTCACTCCTTCCGCACTGGATGGCCTGCTTCAGTCCCCTGGATCGGGCCACCCGAACGTAGGAGGTTGGTAGTTAATTTTGGCTGCGCTCAGTATGGTTCGTGTCCATGAGCTAAGTTTTGTGTTTGTGGTGCTCCAACACTAACAGTGGCACCCTCTGTTTCTGAGGAATCTGTGCAATTTGCCAGCTGGCTACGGGAGGGAGGCTTATGGGTGGATGACGTCTCTGGCCTGGGCCCGGTCACGTGCGTCTGTCCCATTGTTGGGACTGGCCGTTTGGGGAATTGCTGGGCTGTTTGTCAAGGGCGAACAATGCCCTGTCTATAGAGGATTGTGTTACTGTAAATAACGTTTGAATATCATGAAAAATCCCTTTCAGGTCAGTTTCTCCCCCACAAGTGTTCTGGCTGGGCTATTAGCAGCTTCTCCCACCCCCACACGCCCAGCTGAATGGGTAATGTATTTGGCTGATTTGGGTAACAGTATTCAATATTGATGGAAGCAGATAGCAGAGCTTTTACTGTCTGAAATCCTGTTTGTGAGCAGGCTGTTGCTAGAGCTGTAAAGGGCAAAAATGGATCAAGCTGCACAGTGTCCTCTAGCTAAAGATTAGCTCTGGTCTCTAGAAAGCCCTAAGGGAATAATGTTCAAAAATACTAGGGACATTTCAAAGCTTTCTGTACTGTGTTCTTGTCACCATTTCTTGGGTTTGAGAACCCAGCGTGCAGATTATACAATATCAGCCCGGATGTATAATCAGACTAGCATCTTGGTTAGTCAGGACTGCGCTACCAAACAGTGTGCCCCCTACGGTGACCAAGACACATGCTTTTATGCCATGTCTGCGTGGTCAGATGCGGGCAGTCTTGCACTGCAGCAGGGCCTGCTCACTTGAGCCGAGTGCTTCCAGTAGTTTGGTGGCTTCCAGACAAGACATGGCCTGTGCCTGGCTGATGGGGGAACAGCAAGACAGCTGTCTTGCAGCTACGTGGGCATGCTTTCATCTGCACACTGCTTGAATACAGGTAGAGCTCCAAAAAGGAGCTGCAGTGCTCCATGTTGTTCTCAGATGCTGACAAATGCCATATGGTGCAGGGGAAGCTACTACAAATCCTATAACAGACAAGTATGGAATAATCTGTATGTAGAGGAAGTTTGTTCCTAATGTCTTATACGCTACGGCTTGAGGATTTACATCCTTTATTATTTTTCCTGCCTAGTGTAGCAGCTCATTGTCCATGTAAAGGTCTGCACCTGTTCTGAATCCAAGCAAGCTGTTGGCCTCCGTGGTATCCTGTGCCAGGGAGTTAATTAGGTGTTCAAATAAGAATACAAGAGGAGTGTTTCCCTAAAATCATTTTAGGTATATAGCCTTTCTGTATGGCTTTTTTACAGGGAAACAAGGTTGTAGATTGCACGGGTGTTTTTCTGTTGTAAGATGGAGTAAAGGAGAATGTCCAACTTATCTTCTCTGTACCACAAAATATTTTGTGTACTTCTGTCTTCTATACCTTTGAAATTATTCCCAAGCTCTTCAGACATACCTGCTGAAGGAAACTGGGAAGCATTCTAGTAGAAGACATGCTGTTGATTTTCACGCAGTTGTAATGCCTTCAGTTTTTTCACCCTACTTGTTGGTCGGTGTATTTCAACTGGATGGACCTTCTAGCTGAGTACAGTAATTCCCAAGTCTGTGTCATGAAGTGTGTGTCCTTTTTCACTCTTGGTTGAAGCATTTTTGTAGACATAAAAGTTTCTACAGTTCTTGCCTATTCTTGGTAATTTCACAGACTTAGTGCAAAGCCGTCATTATTCTGTCTGTGTAGTCTGAATTGTCCTCTGGAGTGGCTACTTTTAGGGATCTTGGCACCCAGACCTTGTGTAGCTCAGGGCCACGCTGATCGTTCATTTCTAGAGTAATAGATACACCCATCTCCATTTCATCTTCTGGGGAATGAGCCTTTTTTGTCCCATAAGGCTTCTCTGTATCTGTTAGTATGGGAATTTATGAATTTTGCTTGCAAACAGAAGGCAGTGATTGACAGTTTGGTACAGCTGGTGTTCCTAAATGTAGTCTGTATTCAAAGGTTATAGGAAGAAGAGAAATTGGTGTGGTTTTCGGTTTTGGGTTGGTTTTCTTTTTTTGTTTTGTTTCTTTTTTTATGTTTGTTTCATATATTTGTTTAAGTCGGTAATTACTTGAGAGGCACTCTGACTTTGTCAGCTCAGCAGGGATGAGTAGGGAAGGAATTGATATAGTTGCGAAGAAGGAGGGAAACCGTGGAAAGCACAATGTGGCAGATCCAAGAGGGGAGGCTAGGAGAACTGTTTTAGTTCTCGTGCTGCCTAAACTCAGCAGCATGAGTCCATCGCGGTGAAGCACTCCATTCCTTACCCTCGTTGTCTCTCTCTCACAGATAACTGACTCAGCAGGACACATCTTGTATGCCAAGGAGGATGCCACTAAGGGCAAGTTTGCCTTCACCACTGAAGACTATGACATGTTTGAGGCCTGCTTTGAGAGCAAGCTTCCTGTGGGTAAGTGAAAGGTCCATTGGCTGCCTTTAGCTTCTGATGAAGTTCATGTAGATGTGAATGTGTGGATTAGTGGTACATGTAAAGTGATTCCAAGTGTAGTCTGCAGAACATTTCTACTTTTAAAAATGTTTTTCAGGAGTTTGTGAACAATCTCAGCGGTGCACAATATCTGCTGTCTGTGTTGCATTTAGAAGTTAAGTGTTCCTCTGTGGCTGTTTATTAGAGTGATCAGGTTTCTTCTGAAAGAGACATAAGAAAGGGGAGTGGTGTTCCTCCTACACAGGTCACCACAGTTGCAATGAATGGCGGTACAGGGAGCAAACCACACCTCTCTTGCCCTGTTCGTACTTCTCCCCGTCCTGCAGTCAAGTCAGGACAGAGCAGGGCGCCATCATCTCCAGGACCCTGTCTTTCTCCGCTGCTGACCATGTCTCCCCACTTGCTGGAATGGGATCTCTCCAGAACGTATACTGGGCAGCAATCCTGTTAGGTTAGTGGCGTGTGTAGAAGAACATGGCCTTGGTTTGCACCCACAACTGCTAAGTGGTCAATAAAGGGAAGGGGAAATGAGCAGGACGTCAGCCTTGCATTTGTGCTGCAGGGATGGTTGCCTAATGAGCACTGAGGCTCGTTTCCTGTGAGTGTGACGCATGTGCTGCTTTGAGTGGCTGGGCTCATCTTCAGGACAAATGTGCTGAAAGCAGCCAACACACGGGTTCCAGTCTCGTTTGCTGTGGGTGATCATGTGCAAGTTTGTCAGTGCTCACAACTTTTCACAGTCACTATCGGAGTTCTTCTCCCTGGAGCTGGTTCTCCCATGTGTTATTCTAAAAGATCCCAAAGTGTTTCACAGAGCAGTCACTAGTAGCATTCCTCATATCTGTTGAAAGGTAGCATCTGTTTTGCTGTTCTGCTCTATGTATAAGATGCAAATAGTTTGCAAGCTGAAGAGAACTTTCCGGAAACAGAAGGCTATCTTCTTTACTGGTATTGGGAGGGATCTGGCTTGTAACACGTCTTCTATCATATTTTACAGATAAGACAGTGACCCCAAATGCTCAGGTTTCTGCTTTTATTTCACTGCAAAGGTAGGGCTTCCAAATGCTCCTTAACGCATTGAGACATGCAGGCACTAGTGACTCATCTGGGAGAGTCACTCCTGCTATTTTACTGTCCAACACCTGGGTATTTGGGAGGTCTCCAGACAGTCCCACGAATCCTTTCATAGCTTCCATGTGATCACATGCTGAGGTGGGAAAGGCTTCTTTCTTTAGTTGCGTCTAGACTCTTATTTCAGGTGTTTGTGACCAGAGGCTTCTTGCCCAAACTGAGCTTCTTATAGCTCTTTTGATTGCATAAAATGTTTGTTCTTTGGCTCCCTTGTCTTGTTGCAAGTTTGTATTAAAGCTTTTGGTACCAATGAGGATAAAATACTTCTAAGTGTAGCTTCTACTTGGTGACCAGTGGGGACTGATGTGCCAAAATCTAGAGCTGTTCAATTGAGCAGCTGGATCTTCTTCCAGAGGCTTTCTCTTTAGGGCCCTTCAAGCTGCCAGTTTCTTTTCTGACCCCGGGCCCCCATAATCCTTGCTAATGATGTATACTGCATGATGGGTATCTCCAGATTTCCCATGCCTGTGCTGGATGTCAAGGAAATGTTGAAGTAAGGGAGGTGGCACTGTGAGGCCTGATCATCTGCAAGACTAGGTTAAGGTACTGTGGAAGAAGTAACTATGTCACGAGGAAGTGCCTTGTTTCCTCTCTAATGCAAGCAAGAGAATGGGGCAACTGGCTGAGCTCTCTTTTCTCCCTGTATTTCTCTTTTCTTTTTCATAGTTTCCTCAAGTAGGTGGTCAGGACTTCTAGTGCTGCAGCCAAGGAGGATGTTGGAGTACTGGATGAGGAGAACTGTTGGTAGAGGAAGCCCAGAGCCGTTGGGCCCTGAGGGATCTAAGCAAGTGGGATTTCTCAATCCTTAACCACAAAAATGAGGAAGAGGAAGTGAGAAGGAGATGCTGTGTAGAAGGTCCACATTATGAGAGTGAAGGAGTTCTTAGGGAGCTTCTTGAAGCTGTGTGTGTTTGTACAATGGTTTTTTCTTCCCCTCTTCCAGAGTGGAAGGATCCTATCTTACTGACCAGTGCTCTGTTCCCAAATACGCTTACCTTAGCATTGTATACCAATTTCTGAGAGGAACAGCATAACCTACATGCCCCTTTGTAGGGCTCTTCCTTTGTCCTAATCATAGAATGGTTTGGATTGGAAGGGACCTTAAAGATCACCTTTTTTCAGCCCCCCTGCCGTGAGCAGGGACACCTTCCACCAGATCAGGTTGCTCAAAGCCCCATCCAACCCAGCCTTGAACACTTCCAGGGATGGGGCATCCACAACTTCTCTGAGCAACCTGTTCCAGTGCCCCACCACCCTCATAGTAAAGAACTTCTTCCTAATATCTAATCTAAATCTGCCCTCTTATAGTTTAAAGCGATTACCCCTTGTCCTATCATTACACTCCTTGATGGGGAGTCCCTCTCCATCATCACCTCTTTGCTCCTTCTGTAATCCTTAATTTCCCAACTTTGGGTTTAATGATTTATTTTTTCTGGCATTCTACTGTGAAAAATTTTTGACATACAGTTCAACCGTCTTGTTTTTCCCTTGACTTTGCAAATTAGGAGCTCCCTTAGTCTGCCAGGAAACAGCTCTGAGCTTGTATGAGATGACTTCGTGAAGACTTGACCTCCTGGGGGATGTAGGTATCAGCATTACAGTTTAGTTCAAGATCTCTGGGACTTACTGCTTTTTTTTTTGTTGCTGATCTGCTCTGCTCTGGTGAGCCCCAGCTGCAGGAGGAGCAGGGAGTCGCTGAGGATCTGATGATCTTAAAGGAAGCTTCTCTTAGTGCCTCGGGCTCAGTAAACTTCTAGAAGAGCAGCTTGAGTTTTTTCCAGGACAATCTCTGACAATGTTAACCTCTTGCAAAATGTCTGCTTTCCATCCCTTTGCACCCAGAAGCTCTCACTTTTCTGCTTTCTTACTGCCTCTTGGCAGCTCTCCCTTCCAGCCTGACAAATGAATCCTTCCAGTTCTGTTCTCCTGTTCACTGTCATTTTCATCTTTCTCATCTCTTCCTGGAAGCTCCAGCTGTCCACCCAGGTTGCTGTAATTTAAACAACATAAAAAAGCTCTCACTGAACTATGTACTTTGCATTTTCTTCTGCAGCTACTGTTGGCCACCCTACATGCCAGTCTCCAGGCATACTGATACACAGCTTAGGTGGTCAAAACTTGTGGTTGGAGAAGGAAGCAGCACTGGATGGTTGTATACAACATGTCTGTTAAAGAATGGTGCTGGGTTTTAAATTTGTTTTTACAGCAACTGGTCTTTTATAAGAAAAAAAAAATCCATCCTAATTCTCATTTATTCATTACATTCTTACATGGCTGAATTAGAATTTTGAGCTGTGATATCCCTCAGGAAATTAAAGAAGCAGTTTGTAGCTGATATGGACCATGTCGCTAGTACATTATTGCACGCTCTGATAGCAGTAGAAGGTGGAGGTGGTTCCACTCTGGTGTTGGAAGAGCTGTTTAGTGGATAGAGAGAAAACTTGGGGATGTTGTGTTGAAGATCTGCAATATCCGAGCTCTGACTGGAGTGACCCTGTGTAACTTGTGTATTGAATTTGTTTGTGGACTGAGGGAATGTCCACCTGGCAGCTACCTAAGCAAAGTGTGAGGGTTGGACATGCTCCTGGATAAAGACTCTGAAGTTCATAGTGTAAGTGAATTCAGACCTAGTGCTTTGCTCAGAGCTAGCTGAGGACAACTGTATGTCCCAAAGTGCTGGGATTTGGGAATGTGTTTTATACAAATATTTCCTTTGTGGGTGGTATAGTGGAATATGATACTCAGTTCAGCTGACATGCCGCGTTCTTTAGGGTGTCTTAAATGCATAGCCTTTTTTTCTCCCCCCCCCCCGCCTCCTCTTGTGAAGGGCTTCCATAGCTAGGTGGCCACAGCCTTAAAAGATACGTATTGTGCTCTTGACTGCAACCTTATCCTACTGGCTGTTTATGTTGCTCCAGATGGCAGTTCTCTGAAGTAGCAGGGCGTTTTCCCATCTTCAGAAGCCTTATGACATCTTGGGGTTTGTATTAAGAATGTGGGTCTCAGACCGGTGGGTCTGGTAGGTTCTGTCCCTGAAAAGATACTTCAGTAAAGATACTGCCTTCATTTCTGCAGATACTGCAGCATGCGGGGGTCACTAGTCCCCATATGCCACCTTCCTCAATTAAAGCAGCTTTCGTTCTTCTCTCCTAAATATAAAATTATTTACAACCCCAGTAACCTTGAAAAGTTGTTGGTGTACTTCCTGCTAGGAGGAACGTGGGCTTCCCAGTTGAGTATTTGTCCCCCTGGTGACTTGTCTTTAGCCAGGCTGTCTCACAGCAGCTGGTATTCATCTTCTAATCCTCTGCAGTTTTTACAGTGATTTTCATCCTACACACACTTAGTGCTTTTAGTTACAGCTTGTTCCCATTATCTTTGGGAGGCTCTTCTTCAGCCAGGATTTATTCTGAAGTCTCTGTATTTTTAGGCTGGACTGTGCTGCCTCCGCAGTTAGCTGCAGACATGGAGGGGAGGGATGTTGTGAGTCCTTCCGCAGCACTGGTGATTTCCTGGCAGGCTGAATGTTTCGCACAATGAATCCTTTCATTATGCTTCCAGGAACAGGGAGGATGCCGGACCAGCTCGTGATTCTGGATATGAAGCATGGAGTTGAAGCAAAGAACTACGAGGAGGTATGTCCCCTGGCTGCCTGCACTTCAGACTCCCCTTTCCCAGCACTCACGTGATGCTATTTGTAGATCTGGGGCTCGTGATGGGAAGCTGTTTTCCCAGTGGTGATGAAAGTCTGTCTGCAACCTACAGTTCCAGTGAAGCTTTGTGTGCCAGAGAAGGGAGGGGGGGGGAACAAACAAACAAACATCAACTAAAATTCATTCTGTGCTCTGGGAATTGGAGCCTAATGTGTGAATTTTTTTTACCAGCACTGTGTGACCCAGCTTCTGGGCGTAGGTATTACAAGCAGCAAGATACTGCGATGTGCGGTTTCACCTGCACCAGCAGTGAGGGGCATTTTAGGTTAATATCAGATCCTCCTAAAGGTCAAGTTGCATTGTTAGTTACTGTTGCTGCCTTCCTCGCTATAAGATGTACTGGCTTGGCAGTCCTGAAATGGTGCTTGTGCGTTTTTAAAAACTGGCTATATATCAGTGTAAATGTGTTTGGCAGAATGGTAGTTGGTGTGAATGGGTATTTGGTTTGAAGGCATGACATTGGGAACAGGCGTAAAAACCTAAACGTTTCCATCTGAGGAGGACATAGCTTTCTTAGATCCAAGAGCAGCTGTGCAGAATAGCAGTTGCTTTGTGGCTGGGACAGTCTGGTGGGTTTGGATGCTGAATTTTGGTGGCTGCTACTATGCTTTTGGCTTGCTAGAATTTGGGGTCGATCAGCCCCCAGCAGAGCCTAAGAGTTGTTAGTGGAGAAAGGTTCCTGCAAATGATTGCTGTGCTCACAGCTTAAAACCGCATGGGAGATGCCTTAGGGAGGAGAGAGAGTAGCAGAGGAGACTGTGTATGGTGGCAATTAGAAAACTAATGAATTTCTCAGATGGGTGTGCTGAAGTTTTTATATCCTTTTGAACTTTAGACTAGCTGTTCCTGCATGGCTTAAGTCAGTCTGGAGCGCATCCTACCTGAAGAGTAAAAAAACTGCTTGGGGTCAGAGAAGAGCAAAGCAATCACTGGGGCAGCTGTCTGGCTAAATGTTGAAAGATGTTGAAAAGATGTTGAAATCTTGCGTGGTGACCTCTGAGAGTGTAACTGGGAGGATTCTGGTGACTACGTTTACAGAATCTCTTGAAATCAACCCTGCAGCTTACTCTGAGTTACGTTATGGTGCTACCTAGAAGCATGGTCCCTACGCAGAAAGGTTCTCTTTGGTACAACTCAATACGACTTGCTGGTTGTACAGATACAACTGTCTTGGAATAAAAGCAAGTACGCACTATGCTTGTCTCCAGTGTAGTTACACCAATGGAAAAAGTCCAGGGGCAAACATCGGAAAAGAAGAATTTAGACTTGCAGTCCCACCTGATTCCAGATGTTGACGTTGCTAGCAAGCATCCTTGCCTTGTGGGGACCTCTGAGTGACAGACTATGTCAAGCCTTATTGAGCAGCCTGTCTGCAAAGGGCTCAAACTCGTCTTGTGTTTGTATAGCTGCTACTGATGTTTAGTCACACTGTTTTGCAGTGTGTTTTCTTTTTTTCATCCTGTACCCCAAGGTGCTGTAGTATTCATGTTTTTTGACTTGAAGGTTATTGTAAGGCCTCAAGGGGGAAGACTGCTGCCCAGATTTCTCTCCTGGAATTGCTGCCTTTTTGAGCCTTTTGCTTGTGATGTTAAAGTCCTTTAAGCCATCAGTGACCTGTCCTCCCCCTGGTTCTTGTTGAACTGCTACAAGAAGAGTCAATGCAGGGAGTTGAATTAGGGTCAGTGACACTGTCCTGCTTGTGCATGGACATATGCAGTGAGAGGAGGGATGATGTCCAAGTCCGGCTTCATAAGCTTTCATAGATGCAGACATTCTCGGAGCAAAGCAACTGGGAGAGTGATCCAGGTTAGAAAATCTCAATGACCTTCTGCATGGCAGTGCCAGACCTTAGTTCTCAGGGGCTGGAAGCATAACTTTCTCCATTCAGAAAGTAGAAATGAGGGTAGGAAAAAGTGAAAGGACTTTTCAGAGGACACCAAGAAGGCCTGGAGATCTAGGTTTCTTTCCAGATCAGCAACTCCTTGCCAGTTCTTGGCTATAGTCTCTCTCTGTGCTAGGAAGAGTGTTAGGCTTTGATGCACCTTTAAGTGGCCCCTGAGAAGCTCAGTGGAGTTTGTCTCAGTTGTTCTGTTGGTCCAGATGTTCTTGTGCCTTCCAGTGTCATGGTGTTCTAACACCATAGAGGCTTGGTGGGCTTTTTACAAACTCTTGGAGCAGCTGTGCACATTGGCTTCACTAGGGCCGAGAGAGGTTCTTGGATGTGCGTCTGAGAGTACATGCAGGACTGAAATTTGCTATCAGATTTCTCTAGCTACACTTATTAAGAGCTGAAGGGATGCAGGATGGAGCAGATATGCCTGAGTTTTTACCAGTGGAGCCCTTATAGCCGTATGTGAATACGGAAAGTACCATCCAGGAAGATAATGGAGCCAGTCAACTCAGGGTGGTTTTGTCAGCAGAGATGCCTGAGGCCTCGTGCATGCTACAGACCTGCTGCTATAGCTGTGTCAGTGGAGTCCAGGCCATAGGCACACTTACGCTGGTGCTAGCTTTTTTTAACAAAGATCTGCTAACAGATGTGCATCCAGGCCAGAGTTCTGTCAGTACAGCCTCTTAACTAGAAAGTGGGAGGTTTTTAACCTCACATTTCCTACACCCTGCTCACACGTGCTCCGAATTGACACTGCTGTGCTGGCAGATCTAATATACAGCTCACCTCAGCATAAAAATACTCAGATGACTGCTTGAGGGCCTGCTGCTTACAGAGATGTGTGTCATGCGAAGACCCTTCAGTGAAATGGCTGATTAGCTAGCAGCGTCCTGGTTGTGAGTGTCTCTTGAGATCTACTCTGAAGCTCGGGCGGCTGCCTCCAGCAGCAGCGTTTCGGGATGCCTGCTCCCCGAGCGCCATCTATTGCCTGCCTGACGGTGTCTGGACTGCTGAGGGATGCCGTCCTGGGACTCCTTTCTGAGTCATCGCGGTGAGACTGGTGCTCCACAGCCAGCCTGAGCTGGAAGTGCTCCATGTGTTTTCTGTAGTGTGTCTTTCTTGCATCGCATTACCTCAGGACACGGAGTCTGGCCTTCCTGGTGGGGGCCTGTCTCTCCTTCGCAGTAGTGACAAATTCTGCGCAAGAACCAGGGTTATCCAAAACCTACATTGTAGCAGTGGCAGGAATTGCAGTTAGCTTCCCTTGTGTAATGTCCTCGTGTCGTAGATTTTACATAATGTTAGTCAGGTTATGGCCAGGATCAGGGCAAGGTCACGTGCTTGTACACTCAACTTCAAATAATTGCTGTTATGGACTGTGCTTTCTAATTGAATTTCCTGTAGATTTTTCTTTTAGATACAAGTCTATGACTTGCAGATTGCATGATCTGCACAAAAAATGATGTCCTATAAAACCAGCTTTTATTAGGGAAGCATGTTTTTATCTTTCTTTTAAACCATCTCAAATGGAGCCTGTTCCATAAGTATTCCAACAGCGTCATCTGGTGGCTTGAGGCAGATGGAGCACTTTGTAGCTGCATGGTCCCTGCCAAGAGCATATGCTGGCTTTGAGGTTGTCAGTTTAAATGATAAAAGCCCTGAGGATCTGTGGATGTAATCGAACCACTGCTGTCAGGAATCAGACTGCCCTGACCTTCTGGGACATGTGGCAACATTTAGCCAAGGGGGTCTCAGTGCTAATATCCGGTTCGCATATATGACAATACTGCGCACATATGTAAGTTACAGCCAGCTGTATCTTGGTCTGTGACTTCTGTTCACTGGAGGTTTAGCCACGTGGCAAGCTCTTCTGCTCACTCATCAGAAGCCGGCTGTGAGTAAGCTAACATTAGGCCGAATAAGGAAGAAATGTGGTTGTATGCATACTGTGCTCCCCCATTGAGTAGGACGGGTAGGCCTAAGTGCTTCTCGGTGAACAGGTGGGAGAAGCGATAGTGTTTTATGCAGTGGTAGTTTCTGGCTTGTAGAGGTGTTGCCCTAGGGAGAAGGATGCCCCAGATCTGGAGCATGTGAGGAGGAGTGGTTCAAACTGACAGTAAAAGCCCATGTGGTAGCTTTTGGTTTTGGCTCAGTGACTGCCTGACTCTCCTGTTTTCTAGATTGCTAAAGTGGAGAAGTTGAAGCCTCTGGAAGTAGAATTGAGGCGCCTGGAAGATCTTTCCGAGTCCATTGTTAATGACTTTGCCTATATGAAGAAACGAGAAGAGGAGATGAGGGACACGAACGGTAAGAGACTGCGTACTCCTTCAGAGGGCTGGAGCTCTAAGACCCTTACTTCTGCTGAATGTGTTATTAGGACAGCGTTTTGGAGAACAAGCAATTACTGTGGTCTCTGCCTGTTCTGTTCCTAGTAAGGGAAAACCCTCTGATATTTCTTGTCTTCTGAAGCAGTTACACTGTCTTGTATGTCCCATTTCTAGAAACCATTTCTTTGTCTCCATTCCTAATGTGAATTATTCCGTACCATTTAATGTTGCCCGTTTACCACAGTTTCACCTTGTTCCCTCTCGTTATCCCTCTCATTGTTCCCTCTGCATTTATTCTCAAGTACTGCTGCTGGTGCTTGGGTGTCGTTGCCTTCACGTTGTTTGATATCTTGCCTTTGACATTTCACAAGGGTGGGGAGAGAGAAAATCCTGGGAACCTTGCTCTCTTAAGGAGCATCCTGTGATGTCGGACTCCCTTGCAGTGGTTCATTGTCTGTTTCAGAATCGACAAACACCCGGGTTCTGTACTTCAGCATTTTCTCCATGTGCTGTCTCATCGGACTGGCCACCTGGCAGGTTTTCTACTTGCGTCGCTTCTTCAAGGCCAAGAAACTGATTGAGTAAAGGAACAAGTCCTCCTCCCCCTCCTCTCAGACCCAGCTGGACACCGCTGGGACCCAGCCATGGCCCCCCGGAGCCATCTCACAGACGATACCCACTGACTGGAGTTGATCTGCAGGAACTTGGACCCTAAAGGGAGAGGGGAGCATAAACATTGGAGGCAACTGGGGACTTCAGAAATCCTGTTGGATGTTGAGGGTGGGGGAGGTTGTGATGGGTTTGGGGATTCCGGGGGCAGCGATTAAATAAAAATGATGTTTCCATGACAGCTGCAGCGAGCTTTTGCGCTGTCTGTTCTCCTTTCATAATCTTGGCCTGATGACGTCTCCCATCTGTCTGTGACTGTAGTGTTACTCTGAGCCACTTGATCCTGCTGAGCTCATTAGGTGCCTTGCAGCTAGCACCGGGGCAGAGTGGGGGATTCCCGGTTCTCACCAACTGAGATCTAAGCCTCATGCAAATGAAGGTGAGTGCAAAGCTATAGGATTCATCCTTCCAGCAGGGCCTGAGGATAGAGGGAGGTCCAAGGTTTGGTCCCTGTTGGACCTCGGTGTTTCTCCCTGTGGGAGCTGGAGTCTTTGTGCTGATGGATCAAGGCACTTGAGCATATGATGGTTCAGCCTGCAGGAAGGGGAGCCTTGGAAAGAGGACTTGGTGTGTTTGAGCTTGAAAAGGAGAAGCCTGCTGTGTTCAAATAGGCTGTCCACCCTTACTCCATGCATTTGCCTTGGATTTGCCTCTCTTGTTCTGAAATGATGCAGCAGTTTTCCTGAAAGCTGTGGTCAGTGAAGAGAGGAGGCCTCAGTCAGATACAGTCACAGAGCAAATAGGAGAAGGTTATGCTAGGAAACTTGATCTTAAATTGAGCAGGGGACTTTTCTCAGCTAATACTGTAACGTTTATTCAGCAGGCAGCTGGCTGAATCTCATTTTCTGAGACCTCAAAGCAAAGTGGGCTGCTGTTAATGTGAAACATGAAGGCCTGTACCCTGCTTTGAGGTCTGAGGATGCGAGGGGTGCTTTGCAGGTTGGCAGAGGAGTTGGAAGAATGTGGATGAACTTGAAAAGCAGTACAGGGTAGGAATAGGGTAAGGGTACACCTGAGGGGGGTCTGAACTGTGCCCTCAACAAAACTGTTATTTTATACGGTACCACAGAGAGAGCAAGCAGCCTCTCATAGTTTCTCAACCGTCCAGATGGAATTATGTTGAATAAGCCAGGCTGGGGAAAAAATTCCTGGACTTGAAAGCTGCAGTTTTTAGGCAGTGATTAAAATTCTTTCACGTTCTCTGCATTCCTTCAGAGCAAATGGGTTTGGCAGCACAGCATTCCGGTCTCATGTACCTAGACCTTCTGGCTAGGGAAAGGGTTGTCATGGCCCTGGATCCAGCCTACCATTTTGGAAAAAAAAAAAAACCACGTGTTAATAATTTCTAACCTGAATCTGATCTATTGCCAGGAGAGAAACGGTTGTTCAGGGTGAGGCTATGGGAAAGAGGGTGAAAAGACAACCTGCTGAGATCTAAATACATTAGTGTTTTGTCGCTCCTTTGCCATTGCTAAGATCTTGGAGTTGTTAGTTCCACTGGCAAGTGTTTATATTGCTTTTAATTTTTCTTCTTTTTTTTGATAAAGCCATATTAAGAATCCAAGTTCACTCCTCTCTCCCTTTGCATCCACTTTATCCTTTTACATTTTTGAAAGCTGTTAGGCTGCAGAACAGCAGTGATGCCACAGGGCTGAATTACAGAAGTCATTTGAAGGTGGCTTTAGGTCCTACAGTTGGAAGCCTGTAGATCTCTTAAGGTTTTGTTCTTTTGTGAATTGAAAAGACAGTACAAGAAACAGGTTTTCCCTGTCTTGTCCATTGTGATGTCCTCTCCCTGTCCTTATCGGAGTACAAAGATACCGTTGTCTCAAAACTGGTGGTGAGGCCTTAAGTTCCCCAGGTGACTGTTACAGTATCGTTGCTCTAGTGTTGCGCATTGATCCTCGCTGTACTGGTGTGGCTACTGGGGAACAGATACGGGGGACTAATATGGGTTTACCTGTAATGACTGGTTGGGGGATTTTGTCTATTTTCTCAAATAAAATTTCTTTGGGGAAAAAGAACACCTTAGTGGTCTGTGTGAGTCTTGTCCTCTTTGTGCACATTCCTACTGACTGCTGTTTCCTGCAAGCTGACCTGTCACAGGAAGCAGGAGGAACACAGACCCCAGTAAGCTTTGGGTTTCTCCAGCAAAAGTTCATTTCTAAAGAATTTGAGAGTTACAGACTCTAGAAAGGTGTCCGATGTACAGGCTTCTCTGAGGAGTGGGATTGACAGGGCAAATGCTGGTCATTCCAAAAGACGTCTCTAGTATAAGTTAGTGTTTGTTTCCTTTTTGCTCCCCCCCCCTCCAATTGTCTCCCTCTCTGTGTGGAAGCTTCTTGAGGCTACCGGTTTGTTTCATGCTTGGGCGATAGTGAAATAGGGCTGGTGCTGTAGAGTACAAGGTTCAATTTTTCACAGTCAGCTCCCAGGGAAAATTTAGTTTAAGACAAATCGAATTACTTACAATTTTGTGCTTTAGAGGAAAATTTAGATTGTCACAAAGATGAGTTAGTCCTATGTGAGTGACACGCTCAGTGAAGGGAGTGATTAGGTATTTACCTACTGCTGCCAGGTCTCCTCTGCTGAACCTGTGGTCCTTCTGTCAAGCAGTGACCAAGTGAGATGTCACCTTGTAGAGCTGAGGCCATGTGAATGCTACATAACTAGTTAGTATTATCAGGGAGAATTTCAAGAGTGGAAATTCCCAGATCTTCGGATAAGGATTAGTGTCTACAAGTTCTTGCATGGATGAATACTTGAGTATGTGAAATTGTGCAGCTGTTCTCATGCGGTAGGTTGGAGGTGGGTCTGAGCTGTGCTGTGGATGCAGAGCTGCTCTGTTCATTCCATTTTACTTCTGGGAAATGGGCTAAATTTGAGCTGTTACAGATACTTGGGGCTGAGCCCATCTTTGTGTGTGACAGATGCTTCGCTGGTAAATCTGTAATTGCCTGTAGCAAACTGCATCAGACGTTTCCAGCCTCTTCCACCCACTTGTCAATGTGACTAACAATTCAATTATCGCACCACTTACACAGCGCGTGAGCATTCCTAAGTAAGGTATAACGCTGTGTTCCCCCTCCTGCTATGCCAGCGTAGCTGCTGTGTGTGTGCATGCCTTAGGAGATGAACATTTTACGCTCTTGCTCATTTCTCGCAAGCTGGTCAGATATTTGAGAAACAACCCAAGTGTACAACACCTGCATTGTCTCCTAACTGCATTCAACTGTGGAGCAGCTGCTGAGGGACTTTTGACTCAAACTAGTTTGCCAGCTGGTTGGCAAGATCATTAGGGGATTCCTGCCTGCGCATTTCATAAGGTGCCGCAGCAGAGATCCTCGGAAGGTAGTCTGGCCTCTCTTACCTACTGCAAATTCATGGATTGAGTTCATCTTGTCTCTTCAGTTGTGCCCTCTGCTGTGCTTGTCCTGCTGCAGCCTGAGACAGCTTTGCCTGTAGTGAACAAAGTCTTTGGGAAATGAACTTCCCGTAAGTCGCAGGTTGCTTAGTGGAAAGGAGAGAGCACAGGCCTGGACTGGATAAGTCTTTCACAGGAGGAAAAAAAGCTGGGTCTGTGAAGTCAGTAGCAGTTCAGGGTTGGTTGTGCTGTCTGCTGCCGTTCCTCCACCTGAAAAATTTGTATCGGGCCCATCTGCTTGTTCTGTTGTTTGTACCCCCAAACAACCACTGGTGGTGGCGTGGTGACTCTGGGAGGCCTATCTCTAGGAAGGTGGAAAGAGCAGAGGATTTTGAAAAACTGCCTGTTGGCATTTCTTGCACCTGTCTGTAAGCCTGGAACTGCTGAGCCCAAGCTTTCGCTGCAACACAAAAATACTTTGTTCAGTGCTGGCTTTAGGAAGTCTCTTTTGCTTTGCGCTGGAAGTCTGTTTGCCCTGAAAGGAGCTAGGAGTTGCTCCGTTTTGGCTGCGGCTGAAGTGACAAACTCTGCAGAATGGCAGCAGTTGATGCTTGATTACTGCTTATGCTGCAAGTGGTGGTTTATCACCTTAAACTAAGTGCATTACCTTAGCCTTCTGCGTTTCCAGCTTGCTGAAATAGCCTGCCGGAGGACCTGTGGCCTCCAGGTATCTGTACCAACCATCTCAGCTATAGGGATCGTTCGCTTAGCTCACGTTTTGAGAAAGCTGCTGCTGCTTAGAGGACCCATTTGACTTACTTTATTTCAGTTTTTTACAACAAAATGTTGAATAACTTCCTCAAAAAAAGGCAGGGATAGAATCACTCTTGCACAGCTCAGTCTCACTTTTATGGTTTCCTCTGCCACTTGATTTCCTTTCACAGTTGCTATTCCTGAGGTACTTTTCCCCTGAGCTTTTAAACCAATTACATCGTGTGATCTTTGCATAAGCTACAGCAGGAGGTTCGGTTAGTTTTAATGAGATGAACTGTTCTCTTGGCTCTTTGGAGCGTACTATTCCTACATCTGCCATGCAGATGAGGCAGGCAGAGGGGAGGGCATGCTTTCGTGTCTTCCAGCTATATTGCATTGCAACTCCAGTCTGGTTTGCTCCAGAGCTTTACCCTCTAGGTTTTTTTCACCCATACCAGCTGCTAGTTCCTTTCTTTTTTTCCTTAATATACTTTGGATAAGCTTCCCTCAGGTGTATGATATTTGCTATACATATTTAACTGGAATCTCATTGTGTTGTCATCTTAATTTTAATTAACTACACAGATGACTTCTCATTTCTTCCTTCTCAGTGTGGGGTACACTTTCCTTATGTTAGTAACGTAATCAATGTACTGTCTTGACTGCTGAAAACCCCTGATGACATCTTTGAACTAAGGCTGATATTCGCTATGGTTTGGTTTAAATGACGGTATTCCTACCCTAGTCCAAATTCGTCCTTTGGCAAGATTTTGCAAGAGACAGAATGGCATATGGCCTCTAGATTACATGATTTCTTTCAGTGCTCGAGTAAAAAATTCAGTGTAAATTTGGGTGCATATTCTTCATCCATATTCCAATGAACCTGAGTGGGCAGCATCTGCTGCTTGAAGTGCATCTTGCTGTGAGACTTACTGCACAACTTTTAAAAGTGTAGTAAAGTCAAAAGCATGGGGGGTGGCTAAACATGCTGTAGGTAGTGTTGCGATCATCATTTTATGGAAGGCTGTGTATGATACTGCAGGTGATGGATGGGATAACTCTTCAAATAAGAAAGATGAACATCGACTTTTTCAATTAGTCTTCCGGTTTTCTACAGCTGTTCCAGATTCCTTAATCCCATTTCCATGAGATATTGGCTTTTTTTTTTCTTCTTCTTCTTTTTGGTCCATATTACATTTTGTCAGGTATTCCCTTTATGGTGGAGGGATTGAATACTACTGAGCAGAATGTCTGAGCTTATTCATATGTTCCTGTAAGCTTTTTTTTTTTTTCCCCCCTAAAACTGAAGTGCCGTTTTTGTTGCTTGGAAGAATAACATCTTTGTATGGAAATAGTTAAAATGCACAGCTAGTAAACTTTGATGGATGAATTATTCACTTTTAAAATAAGTGCTAATAGTGGAAATGCTGAACAGCTCTATAACGTGCACCACACTGCTTTCACACTGAGCAACAGAGACTCCTCTCAAGGTGGTAAGATAAAAGCTAGCCAGCTTTGTCATGCTTGGTTTTAGGGATTTATGCTTCAGCTCCTGGAGTCTCCTGTAATTGCAGGATCGTGTATCCTAAAGCAAACACTCCCCATCATTAAACTGCTTTCTGATGTGTGGTTGTGACTGTTGAACTTTGAAAACAAAATACTGACATCACTATGATGTGCATTACCTATGAAGAAAACAAATCATTTACCTGAGGTTAAGGTTGCTAATACTCCCTTAGGACAGAGCAGTTATCTGGGTCTGAAATATTATTTATGGAGCTTCTGCTTTTTCATCGTGGTTAGAGAAAAATGTCACGAATCATGAGCAGTGTGCTGAGGGATGCTCTCACGTTTTACTACCTGTGTGAAATGTGAATCCATCACAGCTGACCTAATCTTCCTAGCAGATCGTTTAAGCTTGGGATACAATTGTTATCTTCATCCGCACGTAGCAATTATTTTTCAAAAACCTATGCTATATGTGGTATATTTAAGCAAAAGAGACGTTAGTGTCTGTCTAAGAAATACTAATGACTCTTCTTGATATGAATCAGTTAGCTCAGGCGCTTTTAATCAAAATATAATCTGAACGCTTCCAGGAAAATGACCCTAAACGGTGTCTCCTCGGGGCGCAAAGGCAGGGGCCGAGGCCCGGCCCGCGGCCGCCGCCCTCACTCCCAGCGCTGCCTCCCGCGAAGGCCGCGCGGCCCG
>VXAL01010106.1:19385-69750 GCA_013399475.1 Chauna torquata | reverse complement strand
CGCCGCGGCCATCGCATCGCCCGGCGCCGCGCCCGTCCGTGCCGGGGCGGCCTCTCGCCTCTCCCCGCCGCGGCCCGCGTTCAAAGCGGTGCCTTCCGCTCGCCGCGAGGGAGGCGGGGGCTGGTCTGGGGCTCGCTGGAGCGCCCTCAGCCTCTTGGCCCCTGGGGTTGCGTAGGGAGGTGGTAAGACTCTTCAGACGCTAATAGATGCCTCATTTTTCTGCGTTTTTTTCCAGTCACAGAGGACATGGGGGCATCTTATACAGGTAACTCTCTCGCGGAATCAGAATTTCAGCATAATCAGATGGAACTGGTTGAAAACCCAGTCCTTCTATTGCCCCCAAGTAATTTAATTCTGTCCTGTTTGATCGCAGTCGTGTTTTTTAATGGTGGTCAAAGAAAAGCACTTGACTTGGTTCCCAGGGGAAATTTTTCAGGTTTCTCTGGGAGAAGGCAACCCTGAGTTGTCACAGCTCGAACAGCAGTACATGAACACTGTTCACTTAGCAGTTCCCTCCAAGTATATCTGATAGTGTGGGAGGGCCGAACAGGCAAGCTAAACTTGCTCTTGTTTCCTTGCTGTTTTTTTAGGAATACGTGAGTACTTGTAATGGCTAGTGATCTTGTACAATGTCCTGCAAATATAGGATTGGAACTATACTATTTTCTCTTCATTGAAACAAAACAGACTCTGCAACCCTTCCCTGGAAACCTTGTCATTCCTTTTTTCAAAGGGAGTGCCAGCCAGCCACCCAGCTAGAAAAATGGCTTCAGGCTGCTATTCCTAGTGGCAAACAGAAAACCTCAGAGCTTATTGTTGTGAAGAATCTTTGAAACCTGTAAGAGGCAGGAAAGTCTGTTTGCCTTTCCTGAAATTTTAATTTCCTGCTATAAAGGCACATGTTGTTCTCTTCAGAGTAGTGTGTTTTTAATTAAAAGATGTTTTTGTGTTTCAGGATGACTCACTTGTAGTGTGGAAGGAGGTGGACCTGACCCGTCTGTCAGAAAAGGAGCGTCGTGATGCTTTGAATGAAATCGTTATCCTTGCTCTGTTGCAGCATGAGAACATCATTGCATACTACAATCACTTCATGGATAACACCACGTTGCTGATTGAGCTGGAGTACTGTAATGGTGAGATCCCTACTCCCACTTACAAAAAGGAGGCTGCTACATTGCTGGGTTACCTTCCTGCAGAGCCTGCAGGGAGTATTGCCAGGGTGTCCTCTGGGGAGTGGAGGAATGGAGGTGAATGCTGCTGCGTAGCTCCTGAGGAAGAGATTGAGAATCCTTCTGATTGATTTGTGTCTCAGGCGCAGAAGGAAGAAGCCCAGTAGTTAGTGCAGACAATTCAGGCAGTAGACAGTTTCTTGAATGTTCTGAGTAGCGGGCGCAGTGAGAGTGGTGGGTTACTGGTAGCGTACGCTTCTAACGTGCCTTCCGTTGTGCGTGTAGGAGGTCAGTGGGAAAAGACTATGAGGATATTTGGGCGTCTCTGCCAGTACAGAGCGGGGCTGTTTTTCAGTAATGTCACTTAAATAGACTGAATATGTCTGAATATATACCTGAATGTGTCTGGGCGGTACAGAAGCAGGGGCATGAGAAGGAGGGAACCTCATTTAGACTTACCTTTGCCAGTGGTTGCTGTTAATGGTTATATCTGTTACAGATACCGTTGTGTTTGTTACAATGTACAAGCCCAAGATAATTTGTAATTTTTAAAGTAAGGCTGGAGTACTTGCTATCAGACTCTTCTCACAATCCAAAAATATAGCAGGGACAAAAAGCATAGCTAAATACCCAAAGTTTTTACTGTTTAATTGGCACATCTTTTTCTGGATATCTGGTGAAGACTTTCAAATCCAGGTAAATATTAGCCCCATTTTACAGGTGAGGAAGCTGAGTTGTTGACCTGCATATAGTTCCATCTGTGTGTAGCGGTACCATAAGACTTGGATTTATCATGGAAATAACATCATTGAATACATCTGAAATAGATTTGGGTAGAAATATTCTATAAAACATCTGTTGGACAGAGAATAGTGTGTCAAAAAGTTAGATATGGCTAGATGAAACAAAAAAGAATGTGATTTAGTTTTCTTTCAGTATGTGTGCAGAGAGGTATTGATTATCTGAGTCAAGAACTAATTTGTCTCGTTGTGTAGGTTTTTGGTGATGTAGTACTTGGTGTGCTGCACTTTGGCTCAGAAAAGCTGCAAAAAAGATGGGGAAAAAAAAACAGAGAGGAAGAACAGAAGTCGCTAAAAACCTGTGTAGTCTGAATTGCAAGGAAAGAGGCTCATGAGAGGAGGCAGAAGCAAATACTCTGATTAAATTGTGAATGTGAAGAGTCATTCATAGATTACTTGCAAGCGTGAACATAAGGCTGGGAAAAAAAAATGTTGAGAGATTATAGCAAGGCAGAATGAGAAGAAATTGCACAAAGGGATCTTAATCAGAAAATCAGAAAAATCTTCCTAATGTGGAAGTCTTGAAATAGTCCCTCAAGGAGGCGGAGGAGCCATTGCCACCTTTTTTGGACATCTGCAACTTGACATACCCATGGAAGGCATACGGCAGGAAGCTATCTTGCACTATACCTGTGGGAATGGGAAAGGGCCTGGTGTTCTGTTATTATTAGGAGGTAATATACGATAATTGGGAAGTGGAATAGCAACAGGATATGATCAGAGATTTGGGATTTACTGGTAAAATGCTAATCTGACAGGGAGTCTCGCTGCCCTAGAGCGCTCTGCATCATTTCTTTTAGCTCTCTTTGATTATTCAGTCTGCTGTCTTGAAATTGTGAGGTGCCCTGAAAAGGCTGTGTTTGCTGATTTCAGGCTTCTGTTGATTGTGCAGCTGTTGACAACACTTTGTGAATTATTCATCAATGTATTTGGCAGCACAGATAGAGAGGCGGGTCAGAGCTGGGCAGCAAGTGGGGAAGGGCGATAACTGGTGTTTTCAGAGACTTCTGTGATGTATAATTATCTTTTTTTTTTTCCCCCATACTATTTCCTTTCTTTTTTTTTTTTTGTCCTGCTGAGCGGAACAAAATCTCATGTGATTTGTTGTACAGGTTATAGATGTTTGCATATCCCAAGAGGTGCTGACAGGTTGAAAAAAAAAACCACAAGGACTGCTAGCCTACTTTACTGATTCAGCTTTCAGAGTATTGAATGGTGGTGTCGAAAAAGAATCATCTTTGCTTAAGCTTAGGTATGCTAGTGAAGTTCTTAGATGGAAGAACAACTTTGTTTCGTGAGTGCCTGACCAGTTTAAGTGAAGAGTATGGAGGGAGAGCTGTAGTGATTCATCGGATCTCTTATGGGATTTGAGTATTCCCAGCAGTAGCTGGCAGAGTAACCACTGCCATTAACTAAGATGATCCTCTCTGTCCTTCTCACTCGCTTATAATTACAGGAGGGAACCTCTACGATAAGATTCTGCGGCAGAAAGACAAGTTATTTGAAGAAGAGGTAATTTGGGCTGGTTTGAGGGAGCGGTGGGGCTGGCTTAGCGTCCTGGGGATCTGGCTGGTTATCTGCGTATTTATGCTACTTTTTTTTTTTTTCCTTTTCTCCTGTATCACTGGTGGAAATTTACTGTGCAAATCTCGGGACTGACACCCTTCCTTTCCTATTGAATGTTGCAAACATTTATGGACTGTCAGAAACTGCTTTATTTTCATTTTTGGCTGTTTCTAGGCAGTATAAACTTCCAAGGGAGGAATAATGAAAGAGAGAGCTCAACTGACTTTGATCACCTTATCATCTTAGCTAAAATTTCACTTTAAAATCTTTTGTCATGGTTGGTACTCGATTTCTCTCTTAACCATTTTCTAAGTTCTTTTCCGAGTAGTTACTTTGAACCTGTCTCACCATGGATTTTTTTGTCCTGTTCACTTTTGTTTTCTTTCTTTTTTTTTTTTTAAACATATTTTCTGCTGTCTGCTTCCACATCATGTTGAGATGGTTGATGATTACACTTACTTATCTTATACAATGCATTTTAGGCCTTCTGACTCATGGTGAATATTAAATGGTCACAGTGCAAATTTCAGAGACCCCAACTGTAGATCTTTCCCAGGTGGTCATTAGCTGTCATTCCTAATTCTTTTCACTCATTGAATTCTATGATGCTTGTCAGGACAGGCACTATGAATGGCACTAGAACAATCTACATTTTGGAATATCTTTTCAGAGATTTCCATAACAGGAAATTCTCAAGGGAATGATACATTTTCTTATTTCTTAAAGAGAATCTGAACGGTATGGTGAGGTCTTCATGCTGTGCCTCTCTGTGACGGGGATGTCAGGGGTTTTTGTGTTTGTTTTTCTGTTTTTGAACCTCACATAAGACTTTTATTCCTACCTTTGCAGATGGTGGTTTGGTACCTCTTTCAAATTGTATCAGCTGTGAGCTGCATTCATCGAGCAGGAATTCTTCACAGGTAAGTGCAGCATGGGGTAAAGCTGAGGTAATGACCTTATCCTGAGATTCATGGATGCGAGTGCAGACCTCCTCTGAGTAACCTTTGCTTCTGTGTTTAAAGGAAACACAGCTTCTCTGTTCAAAGTGTATCTGGACTGTCTAGATGTTAAATATAACTTCTGTAAAGATTTTTTTATTGGTGTAGAAACAGTGTTTTAATAAACATGGGAGAAGTTTTGTATTTGAAAATGGAATGGCTGTCTTTGCTGCACCTTTGTGAACAAAGTGTTAATCCACGTAGGAAGGGAGTAAATTGGCCCTTTATTGTCATAGCACATAACTGATGTTTGCTAAAGTGGGTAGGAAGAACAGCTGCTACTGGCCCAGGGCACTTCCCACCCGCTCCGCGAGTAATAGCTTCAGACCAACGTGTACATCTTCGTGTAATTCCTGGAGGCTGACAGCGATAAAGACTCTGCATTGGTGCTTTGCTATAAGATCACCTAGATGAAGATTTGTCCCAGATTTGGCTAAATCCCATGTGTTTGGCCTGTTATTTAAGGAAGTAATATAGCTTGTTAGCAGGTAGTGGTGGTTTAGACTTGGACTCTGAGATTTTAATGAGGAGCTAGTTACCTTTTTCTGTTGCAATTTTCTGTTTGGCAGGGGTAAATTTCATTGCTTATATGTGCGCGCCCAATGCATGGGCAGAGTGAGGAGGCTGTGATGTTCTGGGGAGTACCGCACACATAGCCGTTTCCAGCAAGGTTGGATTGCGTGCTGCACAACATCCGTAGCTAGTGAGCGTAGCTGTGTGAGGATGTTTTCTTTGAGTCAGTATCCTGGCTGCTGCGATTCTGAATCTCTGTTAATTAGCAAGTCTTGATAATGAAGGGTTGGTACCTTACTCTGAACAAAGCAGCGCCTGAGTGTTTGACCTAAAGCAGATGTCACATCTGTCCTGCTTTGCAGTAGTTTCCTGCTTATCACCTCTGGTATCCATCTTCACAGCAGGGTTCATGGTCTAGGAACATGTGTGGCCCCAAATCCTTCCATAACAATGAATTGAACAGCTACTTAAATGTTTGCAGTGATTTCCTTCTGCTGCAGACATTGTCAGAGTGACCCAGGACTTTGCGATGCCCCAAGTGGATGAATGCAAAGTGCTGCTTTACTTGATGTTGTCCTGATCTACACTGGGAAGTTGTTGATGGTACGTTAGGAAAAGGGGTGTTATGGAGCGTTGGCCATGGGGAAGCGTATCATACTGTGGGGGGCTTCCTCTCTGTATTTACAGCTGCTTGTATTGATCTGTGAATCTGCATGCAAGTTATTCTGTCTGGGACAAAACGTTTTCAATGCGTTTTGGAGTTCCACATTTTTGTGGCCGTCAGCCTTTTGATCTTTGGGGTATAGTACATCATGTTATAGAGCTGTTCCTGAGATCTAAGGAAGAGGGATGTTACGCTTAAGTTCTAGAGTGGCATCTGTTTCACACCTTCTGTGTGTGTGTTTATATTTGCATATGTACACATTCATGCCTGTTTTTAGTGAGCTCAGAGACACCTGGCTTGGGTCCTTTTATAAACACAGGGAAAATAAGACTTGTTCAATGGCCTTCAGTTGAGAAGAGACTGAGAGGAGGAAAAGAACCGTCTTTGCTCTGTGGCCTTTACATAGGTGTAAGGAGCCTGAGCTTTTTAGAACATGTTGTATTTTTGTGGGTGTATGATAAAATGTGGATAACTGCTGTTACTCTCCCAGTACCTCGGGTCAGAGTGCCTTTGGAGAGCTGTTTGTGTGAGAGTGTGCTGTTAGAGTAGAAGTTACCTCATGGGGAGGGGGACTATGGGAGTGTGTAGAAAATTGTGAAATCTGGAAGTATATTTCAACATCTGCATTTCTCTTTCTCCTTTCAGAGATATAAAGACATTAAATATCTTTCTAACCAAGGCAAACCTGATTAAATTGGGAGACTATGGGTTGGCGAAGAAGCTGAACTCTGAGTACTCTATGGCTGAGACTGTGAGTATCTGCCTTCTTTCGTGCAGAACTGAGGTTTTGTTTTTGTTTTTCCTTTCATCTTGGCTTGCCTTGCAGAAGACCAGGAATGCTGGACTTTCTTGCTGCTTGTTTCCTGTGTTTTTGCTTCCCCTCTCCACCTAACTTACCTCACTAACATTGGCATATTTGCTGATGAGTTGCAGCCTACAATTATACTTGCTCCCAGGTTATCTTTTGGAAGTCTCTCTCTCTGCAAAGCAACATCAGACTAAAGATAAGTGACACTCTGGGCACGGAATTGTACCAGAGCCAGCATAACTACATTAGAGAGCACTGTTCTTCTTTCCCTGGTACCTAGGTATGATAGTTCCAAAGGTGAATCTATGTAACGTGAAGGCAGTGGTATCTGAAGGCACAGGGAGAGCAGCATAGTCACATCAATAAACTCTCTCCCTCTAGGCTTGTTAAGGCCAGCTTAGCAAGTTAAGTTAACCTGGTCATTCTGCTGTGCTAACGGGTATTTTGCCTCAGCTGGGTCTGAGATAGCTTGGATGTGTTTGCCTGAGATTGCAGTGCCATAGATACGCCTCCTGTCTCTTTAATATTTAAGCTCTGAACTGAATTACAAAGAAGCAAGAGAGGCACCTGTGCTCCATATGGTAACGAGATGTATAGTTTATTGGTAATGCTGTTGGTGGGGGACAAAGCTTGCACAGGAGATTAATTCTACCAGAAGCCTGTTGAGTTTGGCTTTGTTCCAGACCCTTCCAGAAAGCAGTTTCACAGCCAGAGTTATGAGACAGGGTAAGCTGTATTGCAGGCACCTGATAGGCTCAGCTTAGACTTCCCAGCTACATTAATTTCTGTGGTTGAGCACTGGGCTTGGAAAGGGAGACATTGTCTGGAGCTGCTATCTGCTGAAGGCTTTTATTACAGTTTGGGATGCAAGCCAGCTTGTGCTTCCCCTTACCAGGCCTTATTATTAGATTTAATGTAGGCTATTGGTGTTCTGTTAGGATGTGCAGTTAAACACTTGCCAACTTCCTTCCAGAATATGAGCGTGTTTGTGCAGTTGGACAGTAAGTGGGAACTCAAGGCTACTGCATAAAGCTTTTGCTAGGCTGGGCTGTAGCAAAACCATTTCTATTTGATCACATTTCTCGTGACTTTCAGAGAAATTGCAGTCTGCGCTATGAATTTTCTTGTTTTTTTTGTTTTGTTTTTTGCCTGTGTTGTGTATGTTCATCTACACCTGCAAGCCTTTTTCTCCCTCCTTTTTCACTTATGAAGAATTTTGAGCTGAATAGCTTCAACCATCTTTCCTTCTGTATGTGTTGGCGGTCCTCTAGGCTAGTTGTTCAATTTCTGATCTAATGACCAGTGGCAGTTTGGAAGCTGTATGTTCTGAAATGAGTGCAAACCATGTTGTTGTTACTATTTTTCATTACAAAGAAAAAAAACAAAAAAACCTACATCTCACTTACTGAATGCTCATTTCTTAATTTATCACCCTTTTTCCCAATTACCAGGGAAGATATAGAAAAATGCCTTACATTGTCCTTTGCTTAAAAAAGGTGTAGGTGCGGTGTCCTAGTTCTCCCTATGATATTCCAGCTAGCTGGGGTTCTAAACCTTCCTGTGGTTAGGACTTGTACAGCTCTGTAGCTGGCATGCTGTGTAAAAGGAGATGGAAGGTAGGCGATAGATTCTGAATGTGCCCGTTAGGTATCTGGCGTACTATCAGAGCCTAATGAAAGGCAACCTTTGTAATCCTTGGAGCTTTGCTGAGAGAGTTGAAGAGGGCAACTATAAATATTTCCCCCTCTCTTACATTCTGTCTTTTTCATTTTATTTCACTCTCTGGTTGCTTGCTAGGGAATGAGCTCAGTTCATGGAAGCTTCTTTCTTATACCTCTTATTGTGCTCTTTCTGTATCTCCTTGTTGTGACTTTGAGCTATGACGCTATTTCTGTTGTAGCTGGAAGGGCTTCTGTATTTAAGTGCTGGGTTTTTGGATTTGGGGCAGGGGGCTTAAACCAGTTGTTCAGGAGAGCCCACTTCTGAAGTGAAAGTCTTTTCAGGTAGGACCCATGCCAGGTTTCTACACACTGACCCAAAAGTAACCGCTCTTTAGTCAGAGGCAAAGTAGCCTTTGTCCTGCCAGTACCTTGTGATCAGACAGTGGCTCCATAGGCACGGGCTGGCATCTCTGTTTGGAAGCTTTGCTAGATCCCTTTTCCATCAACCTCTAGTCAGGGTTTCTGCATATCTGGTCAGTACATGAACCCCTGATTACCTCTAAATGTGGTATATTTACGAGAGAGGCAAATACTCGCTGTGTTGTGACTGCTGCTCTATTGAGAAATATGTACCACATCAGAACCTGAGCAGAGGTGTCTAGGATCTTCTAAGAAATGCAGGCACAGGGTTGTGAATGAGAAGCGAAGAAATGTGCTTGTTGTTCCCATCCCTTCAGCACATGTTGGTGGAGTGAGTCGTCTGTGTCACTAGTGCTGTGTGTCAGAGTTGCGTTGAGCCCTGATGCTCATGGGCGTGTGCGAACAGGACAGATGCAGAGCTTCAGAATTGAAAATGCTGGATTGTTTCTGATTTTTAAATGTTCTTTTTTCATAGCTGGTGGGAACTCCTTACTACATGTCCCCAGAACTCTGCCAGGGTGTGAAATACAACTTCAAATCAGATATTTGGGCTGTGGGCTGTGTCATCTTTGAGCTTCTTACTTTGAAGAGGACATTTGATGCTACTGTAAGTCTGCAAACCAGGATGGACTGAATAACCTTATTTTTATCACCTTGAGATACACACTTGGCTCATAGCTTTTTTTTTAATTCATGTTTTTCTTTCATTGTTGTTTAAATCTGCTGATTAAGAAAACAGTGGCTTGGGAGTGCCAACGACAGCCAGAGAAAATGTCTGCAAGATTTCCCCAACCCTGCACTGCAGGTGCTTCCGTGGCCTCTGCCAAACCCACCCTTGTCTGCAGCTCTGGGTTTACCAGATGCAGAATGCAAACTGTGCTAATTTGTGTCCTGGTTGTGAGTGAAATGTCCTTTCCTCCACAAGGGGGAAGTTTGTGATTGTGTAGGTGTGGTTTTTTTTTTTTTCCTTCCCCTCAGCATTACTAGCTATGAATTTTCTGTGGGACATTTTGTAGGGGGTTACTTCCAGCCTTCACATTTCATAGGATTTAGTCCTGTTGCCCTTTCCCAAAGTTTGAGTGCAAGAGAAGAAGTGGTCAAGCTGGCACGGAAACAGTAAAAGGGAGCGTTGCTGGCTGGAATATGTGATTTGCCTGCTTGTGCCCTGAGATGGGAAAAGCTGTGAGCTGACATGGTACAAGATTCTGTAACTCTTAAAGAGCCATGTGAAAATACCATCATTGCCTGACTTCCTCTCATCGTGGATACCAAGTTCACAGTGACTATGCTGCTGTGTGGTGTTTTAATGGCAATATGCTATGTAGGAGCTTGCATGCTGAGAGGAACCAGTCCTCCTTCCACTGTTAGGGAATTTGGTGAGAAGGTGGATGTTGCCACCAAGTCCTAGCTATCAGAGGTACTATTCCTGTAGGAATTATTGTTAGGTTTCTGGAGAACCTCCTAGGCAGGGAAGAAGAGGGATGTGTCCTGATCAGCGAAGGAGGAAGAAAATAATGGTGGCCTGTAGCACCTCTCCCCCCCTGAGCACAGTGCCCAGTTCGGTTCCCTTCCAGCTGGTTTCTGTTTTCTGCCTAGAATCCCCTGAACCTTTGTGTGAAGATTGTACAGGGGAATCGCGCCATGGAGGTTGATTCCACTGTCTACTCTCGGGAGCTAATCCAGATGGTGAATTCCTGCCTTGATCAGGTTGGTGAAATACATTTTTAATTTTCAGACACCCCTGCCCAGCTTCCTAACCCATGGAATTCAGGGGTGAAGGGGAATGACATGCCTGTTTCAGCATGAGGGCTGTTGATGCAGGGTAATTTCTGTGAGGCCTGAGGCATCACTTAAGGCTGGGCTTCCTCCAGTTGTCTGAGAGCATCGTCTCAAGATGCCTTTCAGTCCTGCAGGCTCTGGAGGGATGCTGGGTTTGCTCTGATGACAATTATTTTACAGGCTGGCAGAAGCAATTATTTTCTCATGCAGTGTTGTGGAGATGGGAGCATCATCTCAGTACAGTCACTTAGGGTTCTGGCTTTCTGACCATGGCTCTGGGTTTCTGTAGGAAATTAGTTTTTTGGAAGCAAGCATAGTATTGATACCTTCACTGTGGGGAATTCTGTACTGCACATCCCTGGCATTTATCCCTATTCATTCCAAACATTTGATTAATTCCCTTCCCTTATGAAGGGAGTGAGGGAAGAAGGTCCATGCAACCTTGGACCAAGATATCATTGTAGATGATGAGCGTTTCCGAAAGAATGAATTGTTGCTCACCTCTTTCAGGATCCAGAGAAAAGACCCACTGCAGATGAACTGCTTGAACAACCCCTTCTCAGCAAACGGAGGAGGTAATCGGATAGATGGTCTTGTCTGAAACCTGGATAAGCCAGGTGGCAGAAAGAACAGGAGGGTCTGTGCATACTAGTGGCATTTATAATTTTAAAGCAAAGTCCTTAAGTTAATTTGGCCTGATGTGAGGCAGTTGGTGAAGTACATTTCATCCTCTTTAGGAGAGAAGTGCATTTTTGCTGTCTTGTTTTCTGATCAATCCCTGTGTCTGTTGGTACACGAGTACAGTGAGAACAGTCTCTGCATCCCTTGTCTCGGAAGCTGTTGTACTGAGAATCCCGAGGCATCTCTTTCTGACAGTCCTTTGAGGATTGGTGGTTCCTGCTTTTCAAATCTCTGACTGGATCGCTACGCTTAGATCCTCACATGGTCATTGAAAAGGGCCTTTCATAATATACATCTCACCCAGTGTAGGCACTTGCACTTTTTCCTGTGCCTCTTTTTTTCTGAGGGAGTTGCATTGAAAATGGTCCATTTTAGCTTAGTTTGACAACCAGCCTGCACGCACTGTCTTTTTATGAAAGACGGAATAGAATTTTGGACTGTTTGGATCCCACTTTGGTTACCTTGGGAGAAGTAGGCTTAGTCCTTTATACCAAGATTGTTTTTACTTGGTTGTCAGCAAAGTTTGAGTTTTGTCTTGCTATACGCACTGTATAGACATAAATCCCAAACCCTGATAATATGTAGCCCTTTAAGATCATTCTAATGCAATATGAGTATTGGTTGGCCAAGTGATTATCTAGTTTGTCCTCAGCACTCCTGAAAGTGTGTTAGCTTTATGGCACATTACTCCTGTCCTACTTTGTGTATTGCTGTGAGCTGGTCATCAGCTGCCACATTTCCTCCAAGAGGGAGCAGCATTTTATAGGAAAGGAAAGCAGTCTGTGTATGCTGTTTGTCAGTAAATTGCTTTGGGAGATGTGTTGCTGTTTCCTAAAATGCTGTTTTTGTCCTTTGGCAGGGAGATGGAAGAGAAAGTCACACTGCTTAATGGGCCAAGTAAGCGACCGAGGTAATTATTTGGGCATATGTTTGAAAGGAAGTCTGGATAGAACAGCTCCCCAGAGAGGAACTTTACTGAGAGTGTTAGTCTGTGACAACCTTAATAGAACAGTGTTGTTTAGAAGATCCCTAAATGCTAGGAATTTGACATATTTGTTACACAGTTGTCGTCCCCCATTTTACTCTGCCTTTAATATCTTGCCTGTATGGATGGACATGGTATGGCTGGAACCTTACCTCAGCAGGTCTCATACAGCTGTAATCTGTCCTACTGAGCATCTGGTCTTCACAGCCTAAATATCTGAGGCTGTAATGTAGATCCTCCCTTTCCTTGAGCAGGAGAAATGTGACTATTTGAATGCTGAATATGAAATGAATGTGAATATCTCATAAAACTGGCTATATGCAGAGGTTCTGTCCAGTCCCCAACAAGCCTGTAAAGCAGGGTTGCTCCATGAAGCAGATAGTTTCTGTGACCCGTATAGTGCATACATGTGACTTGTATATCTGTTGAATTATCAGATAGAATTTGACCTTTTTTCTAGATAAACCTGGAAGTACTATCTGAGCACTTTATGTGAGGTTGTTCCAGTTCATGGGTTGCTCACAAACTGTTTGCTTTGATTACAACTTCCATTTTGCAATCTGCGTGTGAAATGATTCTTTTATAGCTTTTTTAGTTATGTTTTTCCATCAGGTGGAATGACTGTAATTTAAATAAAGAGGAGATAGATGGAATTTAGAAGCTTTTGGATGTTTCTGTTTTTTGAGCAAGATTTTTGACTTGTTTTTCACAAATGAGAGCTACTCCATGGCTGTTCAGGGGAAGCCCAGGTGTTTTTTTAAATGACATCAATTGGATTGTAGGCTTTCTGAAATGCTCGCTGAAGGCTACCTTCTCTTCTGCTCTGAGCCATATTTGATCCTGAGCCTGTCTATAGCAGTTGAGGCCTCACAACATCTGAACAAAGAGAGCAGTTTGTAAAAATACAAACCTTGAATGGTTGTGAAGGGCTGCAGCTTGGGCTTGGGGTAATTGGTAGAGAGCAGTAGGAAAATGCATGATGACAAGTGATCTCAAAATTATTAAAAGCGTGTGTGTTTTGTGGGGGGGGTCCTTGTGCAGGTCAAGTACCATGAATGAGGCTCCCATTGCAGTGGTGACTTCACGCACTAGTGAGGTGTATGTATGGGGGGGCGGGAAGTCCACCCCCCAGAAGCTGGATGCCATCAAAAGTGGCTGCAGTGCACGCCAGGTGTGTGCTGGTAACACTCATTTTGCTGTGGTGACAGTGGAGAAGGAGCTCTACACTTGGGTGGTAAGTGAGAAAAACTGCAGGAAGGGGTTAATGGTGGGAGGGGAGAGTTCAGATCCACCACTGATCAGTCATGAGCATGTTAGAATTAGATGGGCAAGCAGCTTGGAAAAAGAAATCTGATTGCAGTGGACACTGGGAGGCCATCTGTGTCGGCACCGACCTCAGTCTCCCAAGACAAATGTGCTTTGGGGAGAAGTTTTCCATCATGCTGGGAGGTGTACTGGAGATTGGTTGTGAACCTGAGGATTGTAGGTGGTGGACCTGTAGGCCCAGACACCAAGTCAAACATCTCTTCTCTTCTTCCCCTTCCTGACTACTAGAAATGCAGTGGAGGATTTGTGATACTCTGTTGGCTTTGTGTGTTTTTGAGGAATGTTTTCCAAGACCAGAAGGGGTGGGATGAGTGACCTCATTGTAACACAGACGTCATCTGCGGAGCAACTTGTGGATGAAACCGGAGCTGTCTTGTAGTAAACAACTCTGCTTTTTATTATGAGTGGAAATTCTGCAATAGCTTGAAGTGAACAAAGAAGTGGTGGCATCTAATGCATTTAAAACAATCGAATTCAGTCTTGGGCTGAGATGGTCAATGACGTGGAGGTATTCTGCATCTCCAGGTTTATACAGGCTTTTGCACTGATGATACGGAATCTGTTAAGACAGACCAGAAAATTTTAGTAGATAAGTAAGAGAGGAAAGAGATCCAAACAGGAGGAGAGTGATTTGATGTCACTTGCTAGATGTTCCTGCAAGAATGGCCATTGAAAACTTTGAGCTGGCTATTAATATTTTAGTTTCAGCTTCAACAATAGTCAAAGTTGTTGGTGTCTTTTTTTTGTTGTTGTTTTGTTTTGTTTTTCCTCCCTGTAGACTTGTTAGATCTGGCCACTTTCGTGACATTTGTTTCATGTTATGAGTTTCTTTGCAGCCATTAGGATTTAGAAATGTAGATTAAAAAGCTGAAGGATGAATTGCAGTCCTGCAACAGAGAAGTGGATTCTGTAGCCTGGCAGATGAGATAGGAGCAGGGATTCCTCACCTATGCGTTAACCACCATCTGGTGGCCTGACACCACATTTGTCATTAGTGCACAGCTGCACACAACTGTCTGAAAACCTGTGCTGCTGTTTAAAATGTTGCCTGCTGTTATGCTACATAGCTAGCAGTCACTTCCCTAGGGTAGTGAACACTTTCTCTTGCTCTTTGTTGTCTTCTGTTGTTCCTTGTAATTATTGGCACCATCTCTGGGGTTGTGGATACATAACCTTACCAGATGTTTTTGTCTTGCAGAATATGCAGGGGGGCACCAAGTTGCATGGGCAGCTGGGGCATGGAGACAGAGCATCCTACCGGCAGCCAAAGCACGTGGAGAAGCTTCAGGGAAAAGCCATCCGCCAGGTGTCCTGTGGAGATGATTTCACAGTATGCATCACAGGTGAGAGCTGGAAGGGGACCACCGTCCCCTCACTTTGTTATGCTGTGCACTTGTTTGCCTTCACAGTAAGATTAGGTGAGCAGCTTTGTGCAAAAATGAGAAAGTTCCGTGCGTTACTTAACTTTCAGTCTTTTGGGCTGGAGGTGCAGTAGTGGAGATGGATGAACTTTATTATACAGGGGAAGATGTTGACTCCCAAGAAGTCTGGGCATTTTTTTTTTTTTCCTAGGGATGCTCCCTCATTTGGTGATGAAGCTGGGTGTTGAGCACAGCTCCTTGTGGCTGTGCAGAGTCCTTGCTCTTACCAGTGCATATGTTGCCTCCACACATACCCTACATTAATGGCAGAGGAGCCTGAATACACGAGTGTGAATGTGTTTGAAACTCTTTTTGGACTGTGTGGGGAAAAGTCCCTCAATGATGAAAGAAGAGGTGTATTCAAGATTTGCTATTTAATTCAGAAAGCTCGAGACCTGGTAGCTGTCTGTAGTTCTGTTTTTGTTCATAGTTTTAAAGATGTGCGAAGTGTGGTGTTGCATGTTATAGAAGAATTTGAATCTCACTCTGTCTATGAAAATAATTCTCAGCTAGTCATTTTCCAGCTTACTTTGCCAACGCTGAAAAAGCACAGGTTTGAGAGATGATCTCAGATGCTCAGTGTGCTGGAGGAGTGACTTAGGGAGCCACAGGGTCAATTTGTGGATTTCTTTTGAAATTTTTTTTTTGACACTGTGGCCTGAAAAAGTTGCAGGTTGTGGTGCATGGTCATCCATCTTAATGTGATCAAGAAAGGACTCCATAAGCTCCTGATGATGTTATTCTGCACAAAAAAGGAGGGTGGTTACAGAAAATAGGTTGCTCTGGCCATGTCCTAAGAGGTTAATACTCAGCTTAATACAAGCTCTGTGTGCTGATCGAGCTTCTGTTGCCTCCTTCAGATGAGGGCCAGGTGTATGCCTTTGGCTCGGACTATTATGGATGCATTGGCGTTGACAAGGCTTATGGCTCTGAAGTACTTGAGCCCCTGCAGCTGGATTTCTTTCTTACCAACCCTGTGGAGCAGGTCTCTTGTGGAGATAACCACGTGGCGGTGCTGACCAGGAACAGAGAAGTTTACACGTGGGGCTGTGGGGAGTACGGTAGGTAGAGTTCCTGGAACCTAAAGGCACTGGGGCATGCCTGCTCCAGAAAGCAGCTCAGCGCAGGTGTATAATGCTGGGCCTGGGTGAGGGCTGTCTGGTATGCGCTGTGGGGCAAAGAACGTTGTTTCTTTGGGACTTTCTTTCCTTGTGAGAATGGGGAACTGGGGTCTGAACCCTTGGGACTTTTCTCTGAGAAGCTCTAGGGCACTGTTTGGCGTCCTTGTGAATAGGCCAGTCATTCTGTGAATGGGGTTAGAGTACCTTGAGGATTGTCAGGCAATGATGTGCAGAGGGGAGCACGCTTCCAGTTCTGTGAGGAGATTTGGAACTAGGGAGAGACCATACCATTTCTCAGGGGTGGGTACCTTGTGAGGCTGTTTCTAACTGTTCTGTTTTCACTGATGCAGGGCGCTTGGGCTTGGATTCAGAAGAAGATCACTACACGCCTCAGAAGGTAGGACCATGACTGCTTCTTCCCAAAATCTGCAAGGTCATAACTCCAAATTAGTTGCAGTTTGGAAATATTAGCTGCCTGAGGCTCAAGCAGGTTTTTCTTTGTTTTTTTTTTGTTTTTTGAAGTATCATAGAGTTTGCAAGGGTTGTATTTTCACTTGCTCACTTAATTTTGCTTCATTTATCCCTAGGGATCATGGCAAAGGGATGTGCTACTTCCAAACTAGCCAGCATCATGAGTTAGAGCTAATATCCAAGCTGAAACTGGAAATGCTGAACTTAGTATTATAGAAATCCTAGTAGGAAATACCAAATTGCATGCTTCAGGTCTGTACAGGAAACTTGCAGCATTGCGAATTGGGAGACTCTGAATTTCACATAAGGTGTTAAAGATGAGTTCAAAGTAAAACCCTCCTGAAACACAGCACAAGGGATAATGGAGGTAAATTAACCCATTGAGGGTTAGAAACCAGCAGGGGGTGTGCCTGGTAGCCAAATATCTGCTACCATGCAGTATCACACCTACACAGCACAGGCCCAGCCCTGCTTGGCTACCTGGGTCTGATGCTTGTAGACCCCAGCTGGCTGGGATGCCTGCTCACCACATATCTGGTTCCTCTGCTGGCTCAGAGGTGTCTGCACAGAAGGTCTAGAATGCCTTGAATTTCTGCACTGCTACCAGAGTTTCAGGATGCTATAGACTGATGTTCTTGCACTTTTATTCAAAGCTACAGAATTAGGTGCTGTTAGTGCCCAGGCTAGCTGGACCACTGTTTTCTAACCCCATCTGTTTTTCATATGCTGGCTTCTATGTAGTAGGTGTTGAGATTTTGATTTTCTCAGGATATGTCTCTTCCACATAGGTGGATGTTCCGAAGACTTTGAACATTGTGTCCGTTCACTGTGGCTGTGATGGGACCTTCCTGCTCACCCAGACAGGCAAAGTGTTGGCATGCGGACTCAACGAGTTCAACAAGTTGGGCCTGAATCAGTGCACATCAGGGATAATTAACCATGATGTAAGTGCATTTGGTCCCTGACTCCAGCTTCCAGCAGTCAGTAGCATATGAGGAAATGAAGGTCCTGTGACAGTTCATTAGATTTGTGCCAGTTTGTTAGTTCCAGTCCAAGACAGTGGTACTGTGAGGAGAGGCAAATTGTTTCTCAGCTTCCTGTCTGCCCTGTGGGCTTGTGTCAGGTCTGAGGTAGTGAAACAGATAGTGAGCTGTTCCAGGGTGACTTTGCCAATGGCATGGAATCTGTCAGGAGTTTCCCATACCTGTGTTGGGACTGTCTAGGTTAATGTTGTGGTCTGCCAAGATCTGCTTGAGTAGGTCTTAGCTGATGAATGTGTGGTCTTTCACTCTGTGCTTACCCATATGTCTGTTCTCAGACGTACTGTGAGGTGCCCTATGCTACTTCCCTTACTTTGGCTAAGCAGCTCTCCTTCTACAAGATCCGTACCATTTCTCCAGGGAAGACGCACACAGCTTCCATTGATGGTGAGCTACATGCATTAAGAAATGAATACTGGTTGCCTGATTCCTTTACATCAGCTTTGCCCTTTCAGCCTGGCTTCTCTTGGTGAAGCAGCGCTATCGATGCAATCATTGTCAGCCCCTTGACATTGAAGGTTATGCTCTTGGTAGCAGGGCTCGTGCCTGCTCCAGGAACCAAGAATTCCTGTTCCTCAGCTGAAGCATCAGCATCAGCTGCTGGATTAGCCTTCCTGTTTTTTTTTTCCTTTTAAGAAAAAAAAAAAAGGGGTTTGGAAGAATTATGGGATATTCATTATCCTCTGGGATAGTGGAGGAATCGTTTATGACTGGTGTCACTTGGGCAAAGCCTAACTCAGTCAGAGGTCTGTAAGGAGTCCCGGCCCCCAGCATCAGAAAAGGGAAGCAAAGGGAGACGGAGCAGGGGAGGTGTTTCCAGGCTGAAGCTGTTCCTCTCGGCTGGCATTGTTCCCTCCCAGCCTGGCTGACTTCTCAGCAGAGTCCTTTCTGGTCATGGGCTGTTGCTGCTTGCTGTCTGCATGCATGGCTGCTTCGAGAGTTGGGCCCTCGCTGTGACTGTCTCCTCATTCCTCCTCTCAGAGCGAGGCCGCCTGCTGACCTTCGGCTCCAACAAGTGCGGACAGCTTGGTGTTGGGGACTATAAGAAGCACCTGGGAATTAACCTGCTGGCAGGCCCCCTGGGGGGTAAGCAGGTGATCAGGGTTTCATGTGGAGATGAATTCACCATAGCTGCTACTGACGGTGAGTGGGTCTTTACAAGGTTGTGGTGGGTTCTTTTGAACTAGATCTGCAGAGTGGTTAACTGGCTCCCACTGTGCATTTCCTAGATCATCCCACAGCACTACTCTGAAATTAAAAAAAAAAAAAAAAATCCTCCTAGACTGGGACTGTCTGCCCCACCCCTGGGTTGTCCTAGTGCAGCAGCACGCATTTTCCGTCCCTCGGGTTGCAGAGTGCTGGTGTGGAGGCTGCCTATTAGATTTGTTATCAGTTTGTCCTCCCGTTGGCAAAATGGAGCTGGTAGATCAAATACTCTGGGATAGCAGTTACAGCAGACAGGCTGTGATCCCTGTAACAATTACAGGCTGATAGAGAGCGAGTGAATTGAGTCTCCTGAATTTCTCTTTCCTCAGACAACCATATCTTTGCCTGGGGTAATGGTGGGAATGGGCGTCTGGCAATGACACCGACTGAGAGAGCGCATGGCTCAGATATTTGTACCTCATGGCCTCGGCCAATATTTGGATCTTTGCATCACGTTCCAGACCTGTCATGCCGTGGCTGGCATACCATCATCATCGTTGGTAAGTGTAAGTTTAGGATGAAATTTTGGGGATCATGGTTATGATGATGTATTGGCTGCCAGGGGCTGGACTATAAACCCTGCCTAGGGACAGGCCAGGTGGCTGTGGGCGAATGTGGCAAGCTGCTCTGAGCTCTAAGCCTTGCAACACTGCCTTTGTTGTGTGCTGTTTGCAGGAGTTCCTTTGCTTTCTTTATGGCTGTCTAACTGAAATGATGTTTTTTCTCCCTGCAGAAAAGGTGTTGAACTCTAAAACCATCCGTTCCAACAGCAGCGGCTTGTCCATTGGTACTGGTGAGTATCCTGCCCTGCGGAGCTGTTTTTAGTTCAGTGGTTAGTCTGACTGGGTGCAGCTTGGTTCTGCAGCATGGTTTCTCTATGTCTGAAAGTCCTCACGGAAGAGCTCAGAGGGAGGAAATGTAGTTGCTGCAGTACATGGGAGGGGATGGCCCAAGGCTGGGGGGAAGGAGAGAACTGAAAGAGGAGGAAGCACATAGATACAGCGAAGGCTTTGGAGTTAAGAACCTTTAATTTGACAAGGAAAAGCTGAGAGGAATTTGCTGAAGGGAGCTGATAAGGGAAGGGGGGTTATGGGGCAGCTGCTGGAGAGATGGAGTCCGGTTTCTTGGACCTGTGGGAGGGCTGGGGCCAAGATGCTGTAAAAGACTGCTGCACACAAGACTTTTGGGGGAGGCCTGCAGGGAGTGTTAGGAGATAAGCAGCTGTTGAGGGAGATGCCACCAGTGTGTGCTCTCACCATGGCTATACAGCACTAATTTCTGCATCTTCTCTGCTCCAAATCGGGTTTGGCAACAGAGAAATAGCAGAGGTGGGAAAGTGTAAAGTTGTCACTCTTGTTTGCTAGTGACTCAGAGCTGCACAACCGGAGGAGGAGAGGAAGAGGAAAACGAACGGGAAGCAGAGACCCCTGATCCCAGTGGAGGCTTTCGGGGAACCATGGAAGCAGATCGTGGGATGGGGGGCTGGATCAGTACCACAGAAGCCAAGGGAGGCAACAGTGCTGACAGCAGCTCTTGCCCTGGCTGGCTGAGGAAGGTAATGTGGTATCTCAGAAATGCCCTAAAATGGGGATTGAGGCTGGAGAAGAGCAAGTCACCCCTTCTGCCTGTAAGGCATGCTCAGTAAGGTTCTCAGATCTGTGCTGTGTGGGGAGCTTTTTAGGCCTAGCTGCCTTTTTTTACCACAAGAGGGTGCTGGTGCACTGGTTGAGGAGATTAGGTCAGTTGTGAGAGGGCAGACATACCTAACTGTCCTGCTTTGGTGTGTCCAGGAGCTGGAGAATGCTGAATTCATCCCCATGCCTGACAGCCCTTTTCCTATGAGCATGGCATCTTCAGAGCCCGAGAAGGAGACTCTCCCTTACCAGGAACTTCAAGGACTCAAAGTGGCTCCTGAGGAACCTGCTGGGTTCAACAAGCCCAGAACAGAGCCCTGGGTAATGTTATTCAGGTCTTTCACAGTGAAGGCTTCGCCAGAAGCTCTTGGGACCATAAATGGCAATGTTTGAGTTACGGGGAGAGCTGGGAAAAGGGTGTTGGATTGGTCTAATTCATCTGGATGAGGAAAAGAGGGTTGTTGATAAAACAGGGACAATGCTGTAAAGAGGACAATTCACAGGAATCTAGAACATGAAGCTGGGGCTTGGTCAAACTGAAAATAATGAGATCAGTTCTGTGGAAAAAATTGGTTAATGTGATTGAAAAAAGAGAAGCCTGGGGCCCAGGAGCGTAGCAGAAGGTAGAAATTTAGAAAGCAGAAATTGCTGTGAGATGGGAAGAGGGACTGAGGTAAGTAATTGCCTTATTCCAGGAGTTTTCTGTCTTAAGAGGAGGTGCAGATCCCAGGCTTAGGGAAAAGGGGAGTAGACCAGATGGATTTTGGAGAGGACAGGACCAGCTTTCCCAGAAAAAGGAGGAAGATAGTGGCGCTGTACTGAAGATATAATGACTAGTAGGTTGCTGACCTGACTGCTAGAAGCTTGGGAAGTCAAGAACTGAGATGAGGTGACATTTGCTGTGCATGGTTTCTTCTTGTGGCTTACAGAAGTGGCCTAAAGGTTCTCTCCCTTCCACTCAAACACAGCCTGACTTCCCTTCTCTTCTCTTTTCTGCAGCCTCCTTGCCTGAGTCCAGCCTTGCCATGCAGTGAAGGGAAGGCTGTGCCTCCCGTTGCAGGCTGCATGTGCAGTGCTCTGCAAGCAGAGGTGGCGCGCCTCCGAGGCCTGGTCGTACAGTGTCTGGATGACCAGAAGAAGCTGCAGCAGGAAACTCTTCATCTGAGTGCCCAACTCCAGAGGTTCTGCAGGGGGACGGAGGGAATGCGGCAGGTGAGGATGCATCACCTGGGTGCACATCTATGCTCAGGACTCAGTACCCTGATCCTGACTCCTGTGTAGACTGCAGAGAAGGAAGCAGCTCTTAACAGACCCCTCCCTAAGAGCAGAATACTGTGGTGCCTGATTCTTGGTTGAGCTGCTGATTCAGACTCTGGTAGTAACAACAGGAATGAAGCCAAGAATCTAGTTTCCAGTGAGGACAGCCCGGTCCTTGAGGGACCTGGGATTCCCCTTTACTTCTCCTGGTGAGAAGGGATGGGCAGTCAAATGTTGTGGAGAGTCCCAAATGGATGTGGAGAATAGCAATCATGCCTTGTGCAGCTCCTACCTTCTTTGCAGCTAGTCCCGGAGCTGTTTAGAGCGTTGCTGTGTTTTGGCAGGTGGAGGTTCATTCCAAAGGAACCCAGACAGCCAAAGAGGAGATGGAAGTGGATCCGAAACCTGACTTGGATTCAGATTCCTGGTGTCTCCTGGGAACGGACTCGTGCCGCTCCAGCCTCTAGTCTCCTGAGCCCACTGGGATCCATCTAACTTCACAGCACACTAACTGAATGCAGAGAGCGGCTTTCCTGGCTTCAGGTCACTCGCAGACAAGGAGCGAGGCCGGAGGCTCCAGAGCAGCACCCATGTACGTTTGATATGAACTAGGAGTGAGTTTGAGAGGGGAAGGGCCCCTGAGCTCTAGGCCAGCTCAGTGATTGAAGCAGCAGCAGCTCCTCTTTGTACCTTATCTGTCAATTCTGCACATGAGGCAGAATGGCCCCAGTATGGCGACGGCTCCAGTAGTGGCTTGTGGCCCTTTCATTGTTTCACTGCTTCCTGGGAGCTGCCTTTGGGACCCCAGTATTCATCACTGCATCTCTAGGATGAGAGGAGGAGACGTGTTTTGTACTGAAGCTGGCTGAACCCTACACTCACCACCTGCACTTTAGAGGGGTGAAGGGCTAGGATCCCCTCCCTACCACACGGTAAGGCCCAGCTGGTGAGGCAGCTGCTCCCCTCTGCTGAGGGGCAGAGGGAGCAGAGAACATCTCATTCTGGAGGCAGTGGAGATCTTCCTGTAAGGGAGATAATGGCAGACAGCATGTCCCTGGCATCGACAGCTTCTGGCCACGTGGCTGTGTCCAGTGGCCTGTATAGACAGAGTTTTTAAAGGCCTTATTCTGGGTGCCTAGAGCTTTCCAACTTCCAGGCAATGCACAGAGATAAGTGAATTGGGTGTAGTTTCCAGTAGCTGTAGCAGGGACCGACTGAGATGGGTTCTCTGGTATTCAGTTCCAGACCACCTGCTTCCCAACCAGATGATGAGCGTCTGGTCCTCAGACTAAGTCACACATTTCTTGCTCTAGCTGTCAACTTGGTTTGGGTGCCAGAGCTTCTGGTTTCTTGGCATAAGCCTGTAGCTGCTCCCTGCTTGGCTTCTGTTCTGCTCAGCCCCTGGTGTGGGTGTGGGAAGAATCGGTATTTTTCCACTCAGTGTTTTGATGAAGCTGGAATGCGTTTTCCTACCCAGAATAGGTCATTAATGCCGTGGTCACAGGATGCAGCCTTCCCCCATGACCATGAATGATCAAGTCTCTGTCCGGAATTCACCTTCTTTCTAGAAGCAAGAGGCTTTCCCAAGGCAATTGGAGATGGGAAGAGGCATGGTCTGATGCTCAGGATTTCCTCATTTCCCATTAGAAAATGAAGTAAATTTTATTTCCCATAAATTTTTTAGCAAACTGATTTTGAACTAAGCTTTTGGGATTGGTAGGATGCCTGGGAAGCAGCTAGCCTCCCCCCAGCTTACATGAAGCCTCTAAGGAATCCTGAGTCCCTCTCACCTTTGCTGTGAGAGTGGGGTTACGATTTCATTAGGCTTAAACCATCCCCATCAATGGCATGTCACTAGAATTGCCTTAGGTCAACTGGAGCTGGTTATCTCATCACCTCTCCTAGACGTCTTCCTTTGAGAGACTGTCCTTTGGGAGCCAGCGTTCCCCCTGTCTCTCTAGAGGCGGATGCCAAACCATTCTGCTTGTAATTTGTGCTCCTTAAATACTTCTTTGGTGCCTATTGCTAGTATCTTGGAGCTGAATCAAGTGCAGTCTCTACAGTGCAGTGTCCAGGGCAAGGACAGTACCGGTGTGCCCGCCCATTGTTACCAGAGGAAGGGAGGAGGACAGCCCTGCCGGGAGGTGGTAAGCATCAGGTGCCCTGGCGTGGCCGTGTTGCTTTGTTGCCCTCGTGACTCTGCCATCCCTTCCCCCTTACACACGTTGGAGCCAGATCTCGGGTTAGGGTCCCAGCTTGAGGGTTGTTGTTGCATTTGGAAATGATTGAGTTGGTCATGCTGCAGCAGTGCCTTTGAGGAGTGAAGAGTTGAGCCTGAGCCATGTCCAATAAGCAAGCACCAAGCTGATGGGAGTCGCTCTCCTGCAGTGCACTGCTATCCTCATTTCTCAATGCTCTGCAGTTGGGAAGCTAGGTGCACAGACTGGATTCCCCTTGGGTCTAGTGGAGGATTAGGGTCCCTGACAGAGGATGCCCTGTGCTCCGCAATCTCATATGTGCCTTAGAGGATTCACGCTATCCAGGTTGTGCCTGTTACAGACCACAGATTTCACACCAGCCAGCTATGCAACCAAAAAAAGCAGTTTAAAGCCAGCACCTTCGTCTTGGGCTGAAAATGGAAGGGCAAGCGGGCAGAAGTGCCTTTGAGCAGTTTCAAACCCTTTTGACTTCTCCCCTTCTTGCAGTGCTAGCTCCATATGTGTCGGTCTCCTGCTAGTATTGCTACTGAGTTGTTATAGTGGAACACAACTTATGCCTGCTCTGACACTCTGGCTGAAAACTAGTTTGTCGTTGTCTTTTTTGAAAGGTTAAAGGGTGGAGTGGTTTGGAGTTTCTGTTTAAATAAATGTTTAAACTCATTCTCCTGTGTTCTGACTCTTTTTTGCAGGAGGGGAAGGGGAAATGTTTATATATTATTGGATGGATTGAAGGCATTCTGTTCTCCTCCTAGTGATGTCAGGGGGCCTTTGAGTGTGTAGCTTTTCAACAGTTTTAGTGCCAAGTGGGAAATGAGTAACAGGAAGAGAGAGGGTCACAGGGAAGAAGCACCTGTTTCTCTTGAACAGCTTCTACTGAGCATTAAGGTCTATGGAGGTGGGAACCTGCCTGACACCTGCTCAGCTAACTGCATGCTGTATTTAATGCCTGTCACCTTTAACTTTTTATCAGGGTTTTTAATAAATTGTGAAATGCCTTGAGAGGCAGAGTGGGTTTAGAGACTTAATTCACTGGCGCATCAGAAGTGAAAATGCAGCATGTCTCCGAGATTGGGATTGTACTGCAGTAGCAGAAGAGGAAGCTGAGCCAGCTTGAATAAGATAGCCTGAGTGGCATCTGAGTTAATCTATAGATTCAATCCCAGCATTAGCTGCTTGTCTGTCACTTAAGGAAAGTCCACAACAGAGATTTATTTTATAGTGTCAAAAGCCTTTCTCTGTGTATCTACCCCAGGGACCATTTGCACTCTGCTGACTTTAAGATCTACTAAACACAGTCAAAAAAAACATAGTGCAAGGGAAATGGAGTCGCTATTACAAGACAGGCAGTGGTACTGAATTTCTTAACTATTCTTTAATTCAGTTACATCTTTCATTAATTCAAGGATGTGGGCAAAAATCTTCCAGTTTATCCCTTTCCCACCTCTTTCCTTGTCACCTCTTGCTATCTTATATTACCCTATGTTAATAAGCTCTGAAGTTAAAGCATTGGTCTTGCTTTTCTGATCAGTTTGGATATAGTGAATTATTTTCCCTTGTTTTGAGTCTGTACAAACCCAGAGAGAAGAGAAAAACATTCTTATACATACCTGGCTGACAGTGCAGCACTGACCCTTTCTGGGACCTTCATGTTTTTCTAGGGTGTGCCACGGGATTGGGCTCTCTGCCCACATATCTATAGGGCAGAAGTACTCCAGCTTCTTTCAGGAATCTGGTCCACCCACTGCAGGCTGGAGTGTTTCTTCATATTCAGCTTTTTACTAATCCAGTTCAATCTGGTTGCTTTTTTTTTTTTTTTAGACTCCTGTGAGCTGGTGCTGCATTACTGAAGAACTTGCAAAAGGACCTGCTGGAATTTTTTTATTCCTTGTTTGCTTCCTGTTGCAACTTTCTCATACAAAGTAGTCATTCTTAACTTTGAGAACAAAAAACACTGTGACCATTTAAAACAACTTTTTACACAACAGAACTAGTCTAATATTAGAACTAGACCAAAAATCAGAATCTGGAAAAATAACTGACTTAGAAATGTGCAGCAACCATTACCAACTTTGAGCAGATGCTTCCCTGCAAGGGCCTATAGGACACCTATCCCCCCAAAAGACCCGTTAACAGTGGGACAAACTAGGACCTTCAGCATAAGGCCACAATCACCAGGAACTGTCCTGCAATTCAAGAAGAAAGCAAGAGAAGAGGCACGCTTTTGTCCTAATTCCCTATTATGGCAGCAACCAAGATGAAAATAAGCAGATGACTTGAGGAAGGGTGAAAGCCCTGCATTCTAGGGGTCCCTACTGACTTGGCCTGCAGGAAAACTCCATCAAAAATGATATTAAATCTAATTGTTGATTTAACCGTGAACACGAGTGAAACAGCTAACAAATTTTCTGACGTGAAGTTCCTTAGTGTACTGCCTGGTTATTTTATTTATTTATTTTTAGCTGTAGCAGTTCTTAAATGTTTTGGATGGAAAACAATCAGAAGCCATGTTAGGAATTGGGTGGAGGTGACTGTGGAAAGGAAATTCCTTCTCTGCTCCTGCAAGTGAGGCACTGAGGCACAGAGCGGTCACTGATTTGCTGTTTGCACTTTTTACCACAAGCCTGGAGATAGGAACAAATGTTCTGTATCACAGTTCTTCTTTTCCAGCTCATGCAGTATGGTCTCTTCCATGATCTTCTCAAAGCCTATCTTGAAACAATGTAGGTTCCTTGCTCTAATCTATTTGGAAGGTTTTCCATGACCTCCCTCCTCTCCTGGTTGGAAACCTAATTTCCAGTGTAAGCTTATTTATGGCCTGTTTTTGATCTTGTGTGGCACTATTCTTTAATTGTTTCTTCTTCTGTCCTTTCCTAACTCTGAGTCCCAGTTACTGTACATGGTAAGTAATCACTTTAGGATGATTGCTCTGTTGCCTGAAGGGCCTGGCCACTTCTGACCTCTGCTGTCCCATGCATGTGAACTGGCATACAGACTGGCGCAGTAAGTGCCTGCTACTGCTAGCTTTTCTACCCCATCAATTTCTGAGCCTGAGGTTCACGTGTTGAGGAAGTATTTCATACTGTACCTCCCAGTTCTCCTAATACAAATAATATCATCGGTCTACTTCTGAATGAAACATGGATTTCTAAATGGTGGTACGTCACTGCTCTTCTGCTGGTAAGAAATAGTCACTAGCATTCCAGAAGAGCATCTAAACAAAACTCCTAGGCTTAAGCAGAACAAGCATGGAATAAGTCTACCTCTGCAGCTTTCATTATTCAACTGAACAGGGCTGCAACAAATGGGACAGAGCATGAGAAATGACCAAGCAGCAGCTCTGGATCCTGTTGTCTAGCACAGACCAAGGAGGGAAAACACAGCAGTCTGTATGCTGCTTTCTAAGTTAACTGCTTATGTAGCTTCCTCCCCTCCCTCGGTATGACTTTCCCAAAGGCCCTGTCTAAATGCTAATAGCATTGAAGAATGTAGAGTGTGTTCTGCAGCAAACAAAGGAACTCCTCACATCCCGATCTCTTGCAGATAATTAAAAAAGACACACTATGGCAGCCAGAATCACTGTCACTGTTGGTATGTTCAGGGGTCAATATCTGCATCTACAGAGCAATAAAGCAAACAAAAGGCAGATGCTCTTTTTGGCCCAGCTGTTTGTCTCATGCACAGCACTCCTCCTTGCTTCTGTGGAATGAAAATAACACAGTCTGCAGCCACTGATAAGCTAAAGGAGAGCAGTTATCTCCACATCGGACACCACTATTTTCAGATAAGAAGAAAAAAACCAAGCCTCTGTAGCCCACAAAAGAAGTATGATTCTGAAGAACAGACCCTTTCTGATGACTGGTTTGCTCCTTGTTGCTGTCCTGTTGACAACTTACAGCAACAACCTTTCCTCTCTGCTCCCTGAGCGGTGACATCCTTATACCTATGCTGTCTTCTTGTTGAGATCACTGGATAGGAGATGCAGGCCCCCAGAGGGGCATCACAGGTGTCACAACCCAGCACAGGTCAAAGTATGGAAACTTTAATTATCTGCTTACATGTCCTGAACTGTTTGCTTGCTGTAAAAAATAGCTCAACATTCACAGCTGGTGATGAGAACAAGGAAAGAGCAAGTGTCTGTGGCTGGACACCCAGCAGAAAGCAGGCAGGGAATCGCAGCAGCAGGTGCAGCTGGACACTGCCTCAGCAGCATCTCCTCCGTGGTGGGGATGGGGGCCTATTCTTGATGGTTTTGCATTTGGGAATGTGTCTCTCAGCTACTTGGGGTGCAAACCGGCGTCTGCAGTAGGGGCAGGCAATGTAGTCTGGATTTTCAATGGGAGGCAGTGGAGGCAGGTCAGACACCTGCCCTCCCTTGGAGAGGGCTTGCTGCACCTGCCGGGCCTGGCGCAGGGTCTGGATGAAAACCTCATGCTTCTGCCTCCAGTTGTTCCTTCTGGGTGGCTTATTCTGCAGAAGGGAAACGCAGTCAGAGCAACTGGCACCACCGTCAGCCTCCATTCTCAACCTTACTCTCAGGGTCCAACTCCGGTCACCCCTCCCTGAGCACTCCCTGTTGATGTAAAAACCTCCCAGAGAAGCTCAGTCCCACAAAGGGGATCAAAAAGACCAGCACCAAGGAGGGTTTGGAGGAGCTGCCAATGGAGATGTCAGTACTTCGGAAGAGGTTGAGAATAACCAGAAAAGCAAGCAGTAGGGCCAAGGAAAGGAAGAGAGATGTTATAGCAGCTCTGCAGGAACAGAGCTGCATGTTTCCACTGCCCTCATTTTAATAGTCCATTTTATTACCCTTTTTTTTTTTTTTCCAGTCAGTTCCCTGCAGCCCCCCAGCATCACAGATCTTTACTGCAGCAGACCCAGTGTGCCCTGACGAGCATCCTGACTACAAGAGCAAGGAATGAGTTTTCTCCGTGAGTGCACCCATGACACATTACAAAGACGTCAGTTAGGAAACACCCCCCCCAACATCTATTAGAGTTTAAATCGATCCATCTACCCATTTGGCAAGTGCCTTTCAGAGGCAATAGCTGGATTGTGTCCCCCAGCCCTGTGTGCATGGAAAGGTGCTCGTGTCTCAGTCAGAACTAGACCTTGGGGCGGGAGGAACATGAGCAGCACGTGTGGACTGAGGGAGGCAAAGGGACTGCAGGTTACCTGAGGCCTCTCTGAGCTCTTCCACTGCTGATACTCTTCCAGTTCCGTGCCCCTAGCTCTGGCCTTCCTGGAGTCAAACACCTTCCTCTTAGAGCCTTGGCTCCTGCTGCAGATACTCGTGTGCTTCTTGAGCCTGGTGCAGAGAAACTTGCGCCCGCAGAAGCTGCACTGTCCGAGCTCCCCCTGCTCTACAGTGCTGGCAGCCTGCATGTATAGCATCTCTGCAGGCAGGTGGTCACCATAATCATGGTCTGAGAGGGCAGAGGGAAAAGGGCTATGTTTTGAGGCCAGCTCTGAAAAGGAGGATAAACCCTCCACAGGTGTGCAGTCTCGAATTTTGTTGTTGCTGGCTACCAATCGTTCCTTCTTGAGTTTCCCCACAGACAGCTCTTGGGGATGGAGGGTGGTGCCAGGCTTGGGGACAGTGACCTCTGCAGACTGCACCCCACTGAAGTCCCCGTCACCCATCCTGACTGTAGCTCGTAAATTTTTCTCTTCTGGGTGCCTCGTGGCCTTTCGTACATGGGCCCTCTCCACTTCTCTGGCTCTTCTCTCCTCTGCCTCCACGAGCTCCTTCTCTCTTTGAATCCTCCTAAGCTCCTCCTTTGTTCTCCTCAGCTTCTCTCTGAGGAGGGCCTCTTTCCTTCGGATTTCCTCTTCCAGGTTCTGTCCATCTGCCTCCAACCTTAGGATGTAAGCCAGCTCTCTCCTGTAGAGGTGGGAGGCTGACTGTTTAGGCTCTGCTGTCCAAGGAGGGAGTCCTGCATCTAGCTGAGACCTCCCTGCTGGAGGCTTCCCTTTGCTCTTTGAGCTAGACCTAGTATTTGGCACTTCTTCCATGTACGGGGAACTTATGTGTTGTCCTGTATTGACAGCTGGAACACTCCCAACGTTGTGGTGAAAAATCGGTTTCAGAGGATATGAACGGTCCACTCCTTCTTTCCGTTTGGCTACTGATTTAGAGGGCAGGGTCTTGGCCTGGCTGGTAATATGCTTGCGCTGCAGCCCAGCTGAACAGAAGCCTCCGTGTCGGGAACTGTGTTGACTGCTTTCCACTGAGAGAGAAGATGAATAGCTTCGGCTCTTTCGGACATAGAGATCCTTCAAACCTTCCTCTTTGTCATGTAGGAGTTCATGCTGACACTTGTTCTTCAGGTGTTCAAGCTGGGATTGGTTGATTGGGACTTCGGAATCATATCTGTCTGTCACTGGAAGCTTAGTAGCTGCCACTGCAGAAGCCACAAGTGGAAACAAAGCCACCTGCAGCTCAGCCATTCAGTGCCTGCAAAACAGCCTGAGGTTAGAAGGAAAGTCATTTCAGACTGTCTTATCCAAAATTGGACAAGTTTCCTCCCAACAATCTGCACCTGGAGGCTAAAATGAGCGGCTATAATAAGTATTAGCAAAGGTTTAGTAACTTTTCTAGGTTCTGTAAATCTTTACCTTCCTTCTGCCTAGGGAGCTCCCATCCTGTCTCTTCCAGTCCCTATAGATTATGCAGCTAGAAGTAAGACATATTTTTATTTCTCTCTTTCTGAGCCCTGTCTTACCAGTGTTGCAGCAGAAATATGCTGTATTTCCAGGGAAGTTGTTATATCCCAGGGAGTACTTCCCATAGCCTGTCCCTTCAATTTGGGCATCACTAGTCCATCAGCGCTGTATGCAGGCCAGACAGGCGGACGTCCCATTAAGCTCAGTATAATTTTTCCGTGGCTTACTCTGCCGCATTCCCTCACACGCCAGTGTCAGCCACCCACGCAGAGCCACCGTAAGGACAAGTGCAGCTTTAAGGCCCGGTGCGAGCCGCGGTCCCTGACCCGCAGCCCCCCAGGGGAGCGCAGGGATCATGAGGACTGGGCAAGCACTGCTCGCCGCTGCGGGCCCAGGGCCCCGTCCCGGCCCGCGGGGGTGTCCCCGAGCCGGCCTGGCGCGGCGCGGGGCGAGCGCCGTTACCTGCTGGGCTGCGCCCGGCGAGCAGCTNCTCCGCGCCCCCAGCGGGGCAGCACCGGCCCGGCCGCGCCGCGGCCCCGCTCCGCCACCGCCCGGGCGCCTGTGTTGACGACTGTTGCCTGGAGACCGGCAGGCTGGTGCCACTTCCGGCGCCACTTCCTGTGCCGCTCTCGCCGCCGAGAGGCCTCTCCATGGTTCCTCCCCAGCCCTTCGGTTCCGGTCCGCGGAAGCCGCGCGCAATGGCTTCGATGCCACTCTGCTCTCTGGAAGACCTCGCCTCTATGGCCAGAGACGAGCAGGTGCGGGGCGCGTCAGGCAGTATTGGTGGGGCCGGTCAGCACGCCCCGCCCGCGGGGCCTGGCTTTTCATTGGCCACTGGCGGCCGCGAGGGCCCGCCCCCAGCCGCGCTGCGCAGGCGCCGTGGCGTTAGCGGTGGAGGCGGAGGCCGCCATGGCGGAGGGCGAGGGCCTGGTGTCCGTGGACTACGAGGTGTCCGGCAGGGTGCAGGGCGTCTTCTTCCGCAAGTACACCCAGGTGCACTGCCGGGGCCGGGGGGAGCGCTGCCACGGATGGGCTGCGGCTGCCAGCGGCTTCCGTGTGGGGCTCGCCTCGCCTCGCTTCACTCCGTGCTGCTGGCAGCTCGTGCGGTGCTGTGTGCGTGTCGCTGAAAGCGCCTGGCAGCCCCAGCTTCCCGTGTGGAAGAGTGTAACAGTGGCTGCATGAGGCCTCCGCTGCTTCCTTCTGCCTGACGCCTCGGAACTGCCTTGGAGGCCTATGTCTTTATCTGTAAAATTGAGTGCTGTGCGTCCGCTGTGTGTGAATGTTGTGCCGTAGCTCTCTTACAGTCCCGATCAATCTCATCTTGCTCTGCGTGTCTTCTCAGGGTGAGGCCAAGAGACTCGGGCTCGTCGGTTGGGTCCAAAACACGAGCCATGGCACTGTGCAAGGACAAATTCAGGGTCCGACTGCCAGGGTACGGGAGCTGCAGGAGTGGCTCAGGAAGAAAGGAAGTCCCCAGTCCCGCATCAGCCGGGCAGAGTTCAGCAATGAGAAGAAGATAGCGGCGCTGGAGCACACGGACTTCCAGATTTTGAAATAACTTTGTCCAGAAAGCAGCAAAATCCGGAGCATGAGCTACCCTCGCAGAACATTCCCCTCCTCCCCGTTTGTTCAGTCAGCTAATGTTCAGCTCTAGAGAACTTTATTTTATTACTTTTCTAATTTATTGGTGTGTTGTACTGTTAGTCTAACTCTGAACCACTCACAGAATTTTGGCAGGTAGGGCGAAGAGCTGTAGTGTCTCTATTAAAGGGGCTGTTTAGCGACACAAGCTGTTGTTTCTGAATTCCTGTACGGAATGAGTTTTGAGTAGTTGTACACGAGTAAAATACATAACTTGCGTAATGTTGTGCTCACTTGAAGGAAGTCCCAGAACTGATGCCAATCGTAAATGTTGCTAAAAGTGTTACTTTTGTGGCTGAAGTGTCTCAGAAACAATTTATTTTGTTCTTTTTCTGCCAAGAACTTTATTTTTTTATTTAGAATAAAAGTGCTTGGAGCTTGCTTGTGTCGAGTGATCGTGGCTCTTCGGGCATGGCACCGTCGCTGGTGCCTGTCGCTACGGGATGATGTCGCCTTACCGCCCTTCGTGCCGGTCCGAGCGCGGTGCCGTGTCGGAAGCGTGCTTCCCTGCGCCCTTCCCGTCTCTCTCAGGCCTGGCTACGCCGGCACGGCCGGAAACTACAGCCCCCAGCATGCACTGCCCGCCGGCGCGAGGCCTGCCGGGAGCCGTAGTCCCCGTGCAGCCTCGACCCCCCCGCCGTCAGCCCGCTGCTGCGCATGCGCCGCGTGCTCCCCGCCCGGGCCGTCCCTCGCCGCTGCCTTCCCGCAGGCGTCGCGTGCGGGCGCGGGGCTCCNGGCCTCCGCTCCCGGCGGGAAGCCCGGCCGGCCCCGCCGCCCGCGCCTGCCGCCGCGGGACTCGGGAGGGGCAGGGGCCCGGCGGTGGGGAAGGCGCCCCCGCTCCTGGGGACCAGCGGGAAGGCAGCGAGGGCCGCCTGGCGACGGGCGGTTCTCTGTCAGATGAGCACCTCCCCCCTGTCCCGCAGCCCGCCTCGTTCCTCTCCCGGGCACACCGCGGCGGGTGCCCGTCCGCCAGAAGAAGGCATCGAGGATTTACGGGAGGAGACGGAGGTAACGGTGAGGGGAAAGCGGCTCTCAGCCCGGTCCTTGGCGATACTTAGTATCTATTTTTGATACTAATGGAGGCAGAGGCCCTTTGCTTGCAGGTCATTCGAGTTTGGCATCATCGTGGTTGGGTTTTCCTTTAGGTGTGTTGAATTTGGGAAGCAGGTTTGGTAGGTGCACAGGCTCAGATGCTTTGCCTTGAAGGCGCCAGATGACGTGTGCTCAAAGCGTGAGTGGGAAAGTAATCACAGAAAAAGCCTCTGAATACCAGGAAAACAAACAAAAGTATATCTATGAGTGTGAGTGCAAAAAAAATTTCAGGCCTTTAATAATATTTTCTTCCTTTTTCCTTTTTTTTTTTTTTTTTCCTCCCCACCCAGGGTATTGTTTTAAAGAATGTAGAGGTGTGATCTCCCTGCAGTTTCTTGAGTTTCTCGTCTACCTGATTTTGACATGATCAAGCAATTGGTAGAAGATGTGCGAGCCAGGCTGCGCTCTGGAGTGACTATCACCTCGCTGGGGCAGTGTGTCGAGGAGCTTGTCCTCAACAGCATTGATGCCAAAGCAACATGTGTAGCTGTCAGGGTGGATCTGGAAGCTTTTAAGATCCAGGTGGTGGACAATGGCTCCGGGATGGGGAGAGAGGATTTACATAAAATGGGAAAGCGGTACTTCACTAGTAAGTGCAGCTCAGTGGGAGACTTGGAGAACCTGACGTTCTACGGCTTTAGAGGGGAGGCTGTGGCAAGCATAGCAAACATGGCCAGCGTCGTGGAAGTTTCATCTAAGACCAGCAGGACAGCAAAAACATTTGTGAAACTGTTTCACAATGGGCATGCACTGGAAGTCTGTGAAGCTGAATCGAGCAGACCAAGTGGCGGAACGACAGTGACCGTGTGCAATCTGTTCTATCAGTTACCGGTGAGGAGGAGGTGTATGGATCCTGTGTTGGAATTTGAGAGAGTGAGACAGAAAGTAGAGGCTATTTCGCTGATGCATCCCTCTGTTTCACTTTCTTTAAGGAATGATGTTTCTTGTTCTATGGTGCTTCAGCTCCCTAAGACAAGAGATGTTTACTCTCGTTTTTGTCAAATCTATGGACTGGGCAGATCACAGAAGTTAAGAGAAATGAGTCATAAGTCTGGGGGGTTTGAGATAAGTGGTTATATCAGTTCTGAAGGACATTACAACAAGAATATGCAGTTCATGTATGTGAATAGAAGGCTTGTTTTAAAGACAAGACTACATAAACTACTTGATTTTTTATTAAGAAAAGAAAGTGTTATTTGCAAGGCAAAAAGCGGCCCTGTGAGCAGGCAGATTTGCTCAAGTCCTGGTCGCCAGCGTTGTGGCCCAGAGTTGTATGGGATCTTTATTCTAAATGTGTCCTGTGCATACAGTGAGTATGATGTGTGTCTGGAACCCGCAAAAACTCTGATTGAGTTCCAGAACTGGGATGCTCTACTAGCTTGTGTAGAGGAAGGCGTGAAAATGTTTTTGAAGCGAGAACATTTATTTATTGAACCATGTAGTGAGGACATCAGAGAATTTAATGAAGATAATGACTTTTGTTTGTATAATGATCCAGTTCTGAAGCCCTCACTCTCTGAGGAGAAGAGCATCGAAGAAAACTTTAAGAAAGCATGTGATGAAATTGTGGATTCCTATGAAATGTGTAAATTGCAATCAAAAGATGTCAAAAGAAAATCTATGATGGGAAAAAAATCTTCAAATCCTACAGAGTCAAATAAAAATCTACAGACAACTGAAATTTCCTCAAATCAAAAGACTGCTGAACCAACTGATCCATGTAGAAACAATAAAGCAGAGGTTCCACTGCCCAGCAAAGATGACACAACTTCTAATTTTAGTATATCACATATCTCAGAACAGGAGCCAAAAGACACTAATTGTTCCCAAAAAGTGTCTGATACTCATCTCAGATCTTCAGAAAATCTCCATTCCTCTTTCAGTGAGGGGGCCAGATCGGCAATATTAAAAAGAGACAGTTGTGGTGATCTGCAGCATTGTGCAGAGAATTACGTAAAAGGTGTGGGAAACCAACAAGATAAAGTAGTGCGGAAAAGCAACACAGTCCGTGTCTCAAGTAATGATTTTACTCGATGGCCGTCTGAGAGAGAAGACGCTAATGAAACAGCAGTGGAATCAGAAACTGTCTCTGGGAGTTCATTGATAAGACTGTGTAGCGCAAGAAAAGGAGACAGGGAAACAAGTGAAGTGATAGATGATGCTGGAAGAGGGGCTGTTAGTTCAGTACCAAAAAAAGCGTGTTCTGTAGGCCTCAAAGCACATGTTATGCAAAATGAGCCCCCACATGAACGTGAACAAGCAGGAACAGATCTTGCATTAAACATGCACTGTAGACCTGGCCCTGTCAGTGCCAGGCATATTTTTAGGCACAAAGTGAGTATTCCGATTAAATCTTTGAATGCCAAGGATATTTCCAGTAATACAAATAAAGAATATACACCCCTCTGCAGCAGGGAGAGATGCGTGGCTGATGGAAGTGAGTGGTCAGAGGACAAAAGTTTGTCAAATCAGGTGAGTGAGGGGGTAGCCATGCCCATTGCCACCAGTAAAAGACATTATGAAACATCAAATGTTACAGAGTTGCCGCTGGCAACATCTTCGGGTATTCCTCACAATAAAGCTATAAAAAGTCCTAGAAGACAAATAGCTGAGCCAAGATCACAGCCCTGTAAGAAGCTGAGCCTATCCACACAGCTGGGTTCATTAGAAAAGTTCAGGAGATATTATGGGAAAGTCAGGTGTATGCTACCAACACCGTTATCGGTGCAGAGCAAATTTGATGTCCCAGTTTTTAATTCACAAGCTAATTGTGACTTTTCGAAGAATCAGAATGACAACTGTGGTGGCTTGACTGTTTGTGAGACTCCAACTTTGGGACATACAGATTCTAATAATAACAACCAGGTTTTGAAATCTTTGGATGAGACTTTAGTCTGCAGTGGAGAAACTTCACTGGACAAACGAGCCCTTTGTCAGAGTCCTTTGACACTGTCTGATTACTCAGAGGTTAGTAAAGAAAATACAAGTAGTAGAAGATCTCCAGGATCATTATCATCCAAACTGTCCAGAATGAAAAGTGACCGCAAAGAAGTAAAACAACTTGGTGAACAACTCCAAACAGATTCAAGTAGAAAAGATAACTACTCTTTTGATCTTGAATCTTCAAATAATGATTTTTTGTATAATGCTTGTCAAATGTATAAAACCTCAGTGGAAAATATGAGGGAAAGTTGCAGCATTTCTAAGGGGGACACTTGCTGGCAATCAGATGATGTGAGAGCAGAACCCGTGAAACATGCTGTCAGCCCATCACTGCTCAGCAGCGCTGAAGGGGAGTACACGGTCTCTGCAAGCAGTGTTTTACCATTACCAGCAAAAAAAGATTGTACTAACATCATCCGTGAAGACAAAAGTATGTTAGCTGAATCTTCAAAACAAAATGTGAAAAATACTGAGGTTCCCCTTATAACCTTCCCAAGTGACTTGGCATTCTCTGCAGACAACACAAGTACAGGCGATCCCAGAGATGATTTGCGTTGTTCTGACTGGCTGCAAGATTTTGATGCTTCGTCGGGTAAGACAATATACATCAATAAAGCAACTGGACTGAGCACCTACAGCGCTCCTCCTACTGAAGAATTTCAAGCTGCCTGCATTAAAGATATAACAACAATGGCTGTGAATGTTGTCTCAGAGAATGGTAAGAGGGGTTGTTGTTGTTGTTATAAAAATGGGATGAGGAAAGCAATTTTTGTTCTGGTAGGTGCATAAAATGTTTTGCTGGCAGCACTTGACAGTTTATATTGAAATATCTACTGCCTTACATGTAATAGCTGTATGGAAAACAGAAAAGTGTTGGAGACTATGGAGACAGAAAAACATTAACATTCAAGATGTTAAAAGATACTTTTAAATAAAACAGTAAGAAGAACTGTAAACACCTTGTCAATTAACAGCCAGTTGCCTAGTTTTCACTGGACATCATGGCATTTACTGTGACCACAGTTATATATAATTGCTGTCATATACAAAGTGAGAGACTGCATCAAAATAAGTGTACCAGGAATATATTGTGATTTTTAACATTGTGTCCTGAATGGTTATATTTCTAAGAATATGTTGTTACTGGGAGCCCCATATTAAGCCACAAAAATGATCTTTTTTTCAACTTGCTTACAAAATTTAAAACAACCCTTGAAAAATGAACAAAAATCAGACTCTTCATTGAGAATGCATAGTCTCTTTTCCACAGATGTTGGAAGGCTGTTCCTTCACACTTAGTGTTGCAGGAGATGTTGTACAGCATTGTTGGTAGTTTGATGATAGAGCTTTTCTTGAAGTTACAAGACTCTGCATTGTATTATTTTGTCAGTGGTGTGGCATTTACAAGTCTTCATTGATGCACCTGTTGGTCTTGGCTTTCTGTGTCCTCCGTATCTGGCTTGGTAGAATAACCAAGAAAATAAAGAATAATTATTCTTTGATAATTTTCCCTTCCATGGATAGATCTGTTCAAAATTGTTCTTCGTTCTGTCTATAGACAGATATTTTGACTGAAGATGCATCCATTCCACTGTATTTTCTACTACATAATTGGTTTTGAAAAAGTAGTTTGGCCTTGTTTCTAGATAGTTCTCCTGTGAAATATTTGCCTAATCAATTGTGATAGCCTCTGTTTTGTTCCCTTTTTGTCTGCTACTTCCTTTTTTACCACCAGTCATAGAAGCACTGGTGCAACAGATGTTTCAGTTGTTATTTTCTTTTAAGTATAATAATTAATGCCAATAGTTCTTAATATTTTTTGTATTCCATTAAAAGCAGATTTATTACAAGGGGAAGAACGTCTATGTTTTTATTAGGTTTTATTAGGTACAACTACTTGGAAGTGCAAATGTACATTCCCTGATTAATACTTTCTTTTAATTTCTGTGGCTTACCAATTTCAGTTGCCCGCAGAGCTGTTTGGTAGCAAGTCAAAGCACGGAGTTGTGGAGCTTCATCTTCTATCCAAAATGTTTGCATAGTTCATTCATGTTCATGTTCACTTGCTGTGTAGACTTTCATTTTGCTTTTTAGAATAGTGTCACTAACCCCATGGTGTCGACTTAGAATTTCAAAGCCACGTGATTTCTTAAGAATAGCGTCTTGTACACAAGTTCAGGGAAATTACGCTGGTTGGTGGCAGGTGGAAAGAGGTAAGAATAATCCGCATCCGCTTATGGATATATGGATATCCTCCACATCCGTCACAGCTGTGGCTGTCTGCCATCTTGTCTAGTTACATGCCACGTGCTCCATGTGCTTGACAGAAATGCTAGATTTTGTAGGTTAGACTTAGGCATCTTTGTACTGATTAAGCTGACCATTACTGGAAAATTTGTCAAGCATCGTTTCACCATCAGATGACTTTGTGAATAATCTAATGCTGTGCTTTTGTATTAGGTTAACATCCTTTGTGTTAGGTTAACATCCCAGTTCAACTTGGTCTTCGTTGCCATACCAGCTATGTGTGCATTTTTTGTTACTTTTATTACAGTATTATTGACTGATATGTCATGACACCAATATATTTTAATAAGCTAACTGAGGCAAGTGAAAGTCAATGTTCTAGTGTGCTAATTGTATATGGTTTGCGTATCTGAAGTAGATAAGTTATCCTCAGCACCTTTTCTGATGTTACCTGTCAGAAGAATCGTATTAATCTTTGCCAGCTCTGAATTCTCACTGGTCTTTGGGCAAGAAAATCCTGACTTTGTGAACAATATATGTACTGAACAAGGATTTTCCCTGCAACAAGAAGCAGGGAAACGAACCTTTGTTTATTACATGTATAAAACACTAGACTCCTGTTCACATAAATGATAGATGCTTCTGTGAACTTGAGGGATAGTATCTTTCCACGGCAATAGCTATAAAAGTTCTATCAAAGTATGAATGAGATGGAATTCTTCATTTTGCCCCAGTTTACCAGGAATTGCATCAGGCCATCTTGCCCTCTGTTTAGTAAGAGTCTGTGACCCGGTTTTGTGATAACTGGGTGCTGAGTTACCTTCCCGTGCTGGACTGCCGGTTTGGATTCTTGAAAGGATTCTCAGTCCCCAGGGCAGAACCATCATTGGGCTTTCCTGGGGTAAAGCCAACAGTCAGGAGCCTACGAACTGGCCATAGGATCTCACAGAGCCTTTTCAAACTGAGCTTATCAGCACACAGCTGGTTTTCTTTGGCTTTATCACTCTGCCACTTTTCCTGAATGCACACCCTTAATTTCTTAGTAGAAAGGAACTTTATTAATTCATTATTATTTCACAAAGAATAGAAGTCTGAATTGTACCAAAGGAAGGGAGAAATGTTTACCACTGTGCTGGAAATTTGAGCTGCTTTTCTTAATAATCTTGATAACAGTGCAGGTTTATAATATCATTAAATCATTTCTGGGTGGGTAAGAACATGTTAGGCTAACTCTGATATCTCATGTGGTTTCAGCAGCATGTAGTTCACAGTCTTACAAGTTGCTGATAACTGTAGTGAGTATTGATGGGAGTGGTGATGGGACACCAGTATTGATGGGGCAGTTCTGCCACTCCTGAATAGAGGGAAGTCAAGAGTGTTTTTATATCTGACAGACTTTACTGTATGCCCTCTCTTTCCTTTGAGGATAACACTTCTGATTGCACTAATTCTGGAAGTAATTCTTATATGATTAAAGCAGCAGCCAATTTTTAAGAAGGACAGTCTTGCAGAAGCCACAATAATATTTTAAATAAATTTCCAGATGCGTGTCTGATAATTCTCAGTATTTTACATATATGCTGCTATTTATCAATGTTAGACTGCAAAATCTGTGGAATACTCTAATTTGCCCAGGGCTAAGCACACACTCATTTATGAAAATGTAATAATTGTATAGCTTTTTGTAATTCTGCATGCTGATGAATCTGCAGCAGTAAATTTATGTTGTGTTTAGGGGTTCAGTGCAGGTGCCATCCCTTTAGAAGTGAGATTGTGCTACCCTTCCTTCCTAGACCTCGAAAAGAGAAGACTCTAGCAAGCCAGGATCTGAGAGGTAGGGCCAGCTTTCCAGGACACAGTGTACTGCTGTAAAAACAAATCAAAGAATTCTCCCAGATGTCCCAACAGGAACCCAGAATTACTCAAGGTCTGTTAACAATGGGACTGTGTGAGTCATCTCAGATCTAGAACTGGAAAAAAAGACTCTTTTAGGGTTGAAGGCAGGTTAGGGGGTACTTATTTACAGGATGAAATACCCAGTTCTTTGTTGAATTATGTCAGTTTAAAGAATAATTACCTAGTCTACTCTTTGTACTCATTCCAACCTTGGAATGTGAAAAATAACTTCAATCTTCACTTTTTTTTTTGTGGTGGAAAGGATGAAATCACCTTTTTGGTATGTGGCTTTGTCCAGAGGCAGTGGGTAGCTAAACAGGTCCTTCCCCCCCGCGCCATCACTTGCAGGGCCTGTTCAATTCTGCTGCAGCATGCTCAGGAGACAGAAACCTGCACAGGGACCTTTCTAGTTAAAGCAGACAATAGAGAAGCCCAGTCCCATGTTCCATTACTTACCTGTACATTCCCCCCCTTTTCTGAAGGAAAAAAATGAGTAACACTTGTGTGAGGTAGAGGTACCCGATGTACCTTCTGTTGATGGCTGATGGCAGCACCTGTATTATCTGTACGTTCTTTCCCAGGTGCTGAAGGTGAGTCTCTCCAGTCATTGCTTTCAGAATGGGATAATCCTGTTTTTGTTCGCTGCCCAGAGGTAAGTATTATTTTGTATCTCATGCTAAAATAGGAATGATTTTATCCTTCTGTTACTTTTTGACAGGGACCAAAACTGCAAATATTTTAACTGTTGCATATAATTTACTCAGTGATATATTAGACTATAGACCTTGCAGTTATATGTTTTTATAGACTGTTTATATGTAAGTCATTTTTGTGCATTTATTCAAAGTCAGACTTTGAACAAATATTGGGCGAATCTTTTGCCTTACATCATTTCAAAAGCAAAATATTATTGTAAGCCGTCTTCCCCTCTACAGAAATGTTCATCTTAAAATAAAAAGTTATCAGATGGCAAAATTGTAAGATAGTGTCTGTTCTCTTTGTGGTCAGAGCAAAACAACCCATCTTTTCTCCTCTGGGCTGCAATGGGTCTTAAAAGTGTTATTTTACTGTGGTTGTTTTTATAGCCTGGCAGGGCTATAGTACCTGAGAGGGAAACAATGTTGGAGCTTTTAGAAAGATTTCTTTTGTTGTCCTGAGGTAGTGGTATCTTTAATCATCATGTTTGTGTGTGTGTGTAAACATATGTATGTAACCATTTCCACCTGCAAACAATGGAGATGGAGTAGCAAACCACCTGCTGGTGAGTTTAGAAAAGGAACAGTTCTGTTCGTTTGTTACAGTGATGTACTCTGAGTCACTTCAGGGTAATACATCTTCTGTAATGCAATCCATTGAGAGCTCGTGTAGGCTGATAGTTAACTTCAGGTTTTCTGATAGGTATTTGCAATTAGCTGAATGCATTGAAGTTAGCAGGTAATATCCGGATGGGAATGTATATGGGGATGGAAGCAGAGGTATTGCCAGATGGTATCTTTAGCTAGCGCTGTTCTTGTGTAGAAAGCTTGGTTTGTCAAAATACAGAGACAGCTATTTCCAGAATGTTTTTTCCTAAATCTGATTTTTTTTTTCCATATTCTCCACAGGCTGCTTGATCCTATAAACTATCCATGCAATTCTCTTTTTGCAGATTGCTGTTGATGTGACCAGCAGTCAGGCTGAGAATCTGGCTGTGAAAATTCACAATATCTTGTATCCTTATCGTTTCACCAAAGGCATGGTTCATTCAATGCAGGTACGATATGATCTATTACTAGTTTTCACGCCAAAATTCCCACTCAGCAGGTGGGTTTTTCTGATGTTTCTGCCTTGTAGAAGAGAGGTATCCAGGGCAATAGATCATGTCCTTAATTTTCACAGGCACAAACAGAAATCTCAATTGGTGTGTGATACCATCAGACATGTATGTCAAGCCAGATCTTAGTTTTTTTGTTAGATTTTTATGGATAATCGGCTATCTGCAAAGTGACTAAAATTCCTTGACTGTATGGTTAAATCAAATCAAGAGGCAGCCCTGTTACTGCTGCTTTGAAACACTGTTAACTAAATGGTATTTCAAGAGATGGGTTTTTACATTTGTTGTAGATATTTGCTAATTCATATTCCCCTGAAATCTATGTCCTTTGTGTTCTATATTTATTGACCTTAGAAATTTAATTCTTCAGCAGAGTGGTTTCAAAAGCAAATCCCAGATTTCCTGGAAAGACTTGCAATTTGCTTTTAAGATTTATATCTGCTCTGAAAAGTGATTCTTAAAAATGTCATCATAGCATGAAGCTTAACTATTTTAATGCTTTTTTATTGAATGTTTTGACTGTTAACTTAGAAGCTCATGTAAATGTATGGCTTCAGCTAACATTCTTTGACAGTTTGCCTGGATAGAAATGTCAAAGTGAATTCTCTCCCTCTCTTACGTATTAATGACTAAAGGCTTGCAAGGCAAATTAACGTTACTCTCATACAATCAGGTTGCTGACTTTGAGATTGCATGTTCTGACTGAGTGGGACGTGGTAATGTTAAGCTCCAGGGCAGAGAAGGGTGCAAATGACTCTCACTTGTGTTGTGTGTGCAAGAATAACACGAGTAAAGTTATTACAGGAAACAGGTTATGTTTCAAAAAGCCAGGAGTAGAAAGCTGTAAAGCAGAAGGAAAAAGAATCATTAATGTCTTGTATCCCTTCACGGATATAGGATCATCTATTCATTTTTACCGAGGAGGTGAACAATGCACGTGTTGTGAGACAAAGTATTCAAAGTGAGCTCTGTCCATGCAACTCAGAGAAATTCCTCCCTACCTCCATATCTATTAATTCAAATGTAAAAATCAGATATTCAAAGCACTGTGTATCACTGCTCAGCATTCCATCTGTAGCTCCAGTTGATTTATGATGCTTGAGGGTAAGGTGGAAGCAACTCTCAAAGGCAAGTTAGGCAAAAGAAAAAGAGGGGAAAAAACTGCTTCCTGGCTCCTACAGATGATCAGCACAAACCTTTAAATACACCATAGATTATAAAAAGTTGTTTACATTCTCTTTTGGTGATGTCAGCAAATTAGATACTTAGAGTTGCTGTGCGCAGCTTTGATTCCCAACTCAAGGAGGCTTCTACACCACCATTTAATCCATTCTGTGGATTTCCAGCCCCAGCTTACACTTCTTGCCCTTACAACTATCTTTGCAAAGACAGATCCAAAATTATTTTCTTGGATATTTTGAAACTTTTAGTTCCAGACTAAACTGTTTCATGACCAATTTATGGTCATTTGACCTGCCAGTGTTGTATTTTTGCCTAAATACTTTCTACCTTTTCCATATTTAGCCCCTATTATATTATAAAGAATAATTGTATATCTTCATAGTCTCCGTTTTGCTAGGCCAAATTCCTTGAGCCTCTGAGATTAGAAAATATGCGATTTCCACTGCCTTAATCATTGTAATAGGTGTTCTGTGCATTTGATCCATTTTGATTGTCGTCATCTTTTGTTTACCTTCATTTTAAAAATCTTTTTACCACTGGGTAATGATTGTTTTGAGTATCTTACAGGTTCTTCAGCAAGTGGACAATAAATTTATTGCTTGTGTAATCAACACTAGGAATGAAACGGATAGAAAGGAAGGTAAGAGTAGTTACTAGTACTAAGTTGAGGTAGGTTTCAAATGTAGTTACCCTGCAGAGGAAAAACAGTCCTGCTTGTATTGTCCTCTTGCCTTGGGATGATATTGTGAGTAGAGCAAAATGTTAGCCTTCGCATGAAATTTCCTGGATCTTCTTACTCTTTATTTTGGACATTGTTGAATGTTCCTACTGCCTTCAGATTAGTGTTATAAAAATAGATTATACTCAAATTACTAACATCTTTCAGGCTGTTCACAGTGTCTGGACATATTCCTTGCTGCAGCTGTACAAAAAAGGCATTCAAAATCAGTAGTTTTTGTAATGTTTTTAAAGGCTGTATTAAACAGAACAGTTTGTGGGTGACCTTAGCTCTCATTCTGAAGTTAGATGAAGATGTCAATAGACAAGATTTTCTGACTTAATCTAATTACCCTTAATTTAAATGCCTCATTTGGATCACTGAATTTCAGTTCTGTAGTGACTTTGTTCTGCCAACAAAGTCTCCTCCTCACTTCATTTCTGTCAAAACTAGTTGGTATTTATCTTCTAAATGTGGCTGCTAGGGAGTGGTCATTCTTCTTGCCAGCCTGTGCAGTTGCCAGGTACAAAGTTGCCTATTTCTAATCTCTTGTGGTACATTTTTAGATGGAAACCTTTTGGTTTTGGTGGACCAACATGCAGCTCATGAACGGATCCGCCTGGAACAGCTTATTGCAGGTGAGCATTCAGATGGTTTTAGGAAAGATAGTGCACAGGAAAGTGCAAACGAGCTGTCTTAAAGGGACAGCTTGCTAACTAACTTGTCATAAGGATAAACCAGTAGGATATTGATTTGTCATATTGACCCTGATCCCTATCAGAGTGCAGCCATTCAGTATTTGTAGCATTGGTAGTGTTGGCAGCTGAAAATTGTTATAGCGTTTCCAAAAATAGAATATATGCACCCTACCCACAGAACTATCAAACTAAAACAGTCCTGACATAATGAAAGAGCAGGAAGACTGATAGGAAAAACAATGAACCGGAAATAGAACAGCATCAATAAGAGTATGTGGTTATGCTTGAAGAATAAGACATGGGGTGCAGAATAAAGAGCATAGTTCATTTTGTTCCTTTTTAGCCGAATACCATGCTTAAAGCCTGACATTTCTACATTCTGAAACTGCAGGGATAATGGTCTTTTCTGTAAGCTCATTAGCCATTGGTTTCAGTGTTAAAAAGCACAATAGCTATCCATCAAGTACTTAAAAAATCATTGACCTTCTCTTTCATTGAGAAATACTATGCAGTTCCTGCAGAGAGGATTCTAGGAACTCTACTCCTTTTGGTCAGGTACTGAAAAAAGTTAAAGACTGAAGGGAGAGATGCTTAATGAATAGTATTTTAATGTCTTTTATGAGAGATTTTTCTGTGGAAAAATTGCTGTCTGTGAGTTGAACTAAATATATCAGTAGGTTTTTTTTGCTATTTAGGGTGACTCTTTTTTGGAACTGGTGGGAAAAAACAAAGTGGCATTAACCAGCCCCTCCCCAGAGACTAGATGTCTGCTCTGTGACGTTCCCAGTCCTCCACAAGTTTCAGGAGAAGGCATTCTGTGGTCATTTTTAAATCCAAACAGAGGATTACATGCCAAACCATAGGGTCATTAAGGGTAATGCCTGCATAAATATTCAAAGAGGGATACTTCTAAATGTTTCATTCACAGATTCCTATGAGAAGGAGGCTGCAGCATGTGGCAAGAAGAAATTACTGTCCTCCTCCATCTCTCCCTCTTTGGAGATTGAAGTTACAGAAGAACAAAGAAGAATTCTACGGTTAGTAATGGCCGGTAGCTCTAAACTTTGCAGGAAGGCTCTGTTGACCAGGAAAATCTCTGTATATTGCTAGGTTACCACAGCTGTTTATTCTTTCCTGAGCAGAGACCAGTCGGTTTTATGTATACTGCAGAAAATAAATGTGCTTCTTAGGCACATCATTACAACATCTCAAGACAAAACATGGTGGCATGCCATCTCTATGCCACTGCAATATGCTCTGGTTTCCCTGGGAAAATAAATCTTGGTGCATGAGCCAGAAGAGTGCCACAGCAATCTGCCACAGATCCTGCTGCCTGGGAACCAGGACTTGGAAGTGCACACTGGAGTGCAGTGCTCAGAGTGTAGATACAGGCACTGATTTAATAGGCACTGTTGGAAGGAGAAGGATGGGCTATGGAAAGCTTGTATTGTGAATGCTTCAAAAATGCATTCCTTAAACCTAGGTGCCTGCCAAGAGTAACTGATGAGCACTGTTTCCCAAATGTTTCAGAATGGTGGACCAGTTACTATTAGGATATTTAACTTTTGTACTGCAAGAGTTTAGACTAAGATACAAATTTATTGTTGGACTGCTATAGACCTGTTGGACACTAATTGATCATTTTTGTTTCCCCAAAACTGTTTTCCCCGACTGTACCCTGCCACATGCATTTGTGTGTTTGTTTGTTTTTTTCCCCCATGTTGTTCTTCGTGTTCAGTTGAAGTTCTCTGTTAACTTCCACAGGTCTACCTCATTGTTATTCTCAAACTCCCCTTTTTTGTGATGCCTGTGGCAAACTCGACAGCTTTTAAATCACTCCTTGTTAAGGTTGCTGCCTGTTATAGGGATACACTTGTTTGGTGTAAAGCCCTTTCTGGGTGCATTCCAGTCATAATAGTATCACTGTTGATGTCCATTTGGTAACTCTTTTGTGTGACAGTGGCCAATAACAGAAATTCCAGAGGAAAGTGTAAAGCGCTATTATTCACCACCTACTGTATGGAAAAATGTGAGAATGTAACCGTTGCTGCTCATAGTTCAATAGTATTTGGATGCCTTTGTTGTTCATGTCTTTTAATGATATTCTTGCCAACATCATGATATTTTTAATGCCTCTTGTTCAACTTTGAATTATTTTTACGCTCATCTTTGAATGTCTTCCATTTCTGATATATCTACTTTTGAGACTGGATGGCCAAAACTGAATACAGTATACCAAATGGCAGTATCCCATTGATTTCTATGGTAGCTTTGCAGTTGTTCCCATGTCTTCTGTCTGTTATATCCACACCTGATATTTTGTCTGCTTGTTTTGGCTACTGCTGCTTTTATGAGCTGCTTGCTTATTGAACTGTCATGACAGTGAAATGCAGAAGTTTTTTTTTGAATTTTTGCTGTTTAACGTAGAAGCCAACAAAATGTACACACAAATCAAATTATTCCTGCTAATTTGCATTAATTCGTCCTTATGAGCAGTAAATTCCGTTTTCCTGTCCATTTACCTTTTTTATTCATCATACTGATTTCATTGACCATTTTTCTACATAAGTTCTGATTTGAGTTCAACATGGTCTTTTACTCTCAACTAACCTAAACAATTTTGTTTTGTGCAAATTTGCCTGATTGACCATTCTCCTTGTTTTCCACATCATTAGTAAACAATTTTGAAGATAAAGATACGGACTCATGTCGTGTTGAAGCCTGACTATCTGTTGCNTCACTTAAGATAATTGATTCAAGAAGCTTACTGGTGATGTCACATACAAAAAAAACAGCCAAACAAACAAAAAAACCCACACCAGTAAGTCAACACCAGTATTGCTCTATAGTTTATCAGTATTTACTGGCAGTTCCTTTATTTATAATCAGTCTGTGAGACTATCCTTACTAAAAAGTTACTATTAAAAGCACTATTTANCTGCTAATTTGCATTAATTCGTCCTTATGAGCAGTAAATTCCGTTTTCCTGTCCATTTACCTTTTTTATTCATCATACTGATTTCATTGACCATTTTTCTACATAAGTTCTGATTTGAGTTCAACATGGTCTTTTACTCTCAACTAACCTAAACAATTTTGTTTTGTGCAAATTTGCCTGATTGACCATTCTCCTTGTTTTCCACATCATTAGTAAACAATTTTGAAGATAAAGATACGGACTCATGTCGTGTTGAAGCCTGACTATCTGTTGCCAGCATACCTTTTTTTTTTTTTCCTTAGTCTCTAAATCATGACAAATCTTACTTCTCTACCCATGAAAACTTTCTGCATTTCTAGCCACTTTTAAGAGTCTGCATCAAAGGCTTTTTGAAAGCCCAAATAAAATCTGTGATCTACTACTTTTCATCAGCTATGTCACAAGCATACTAAAAAAAATCAGTAAGATAAATTAAATCAGAGAGGCATGGTTTTCTTTTATGGAAGCTGGTTAAATTTTTCAGCGTAGTGGGATGCCAGTAGTGATTTCCCGTTATCACTTAAGATAATTGATTCAAGAAGCTTACTGGTGATGTCACATACAAAAAAAACAGCCAAACAAACAAAAAAACCCACACCAGTAAGTCAACACCAGTATTGCTCTATAGTTTATCAGTATTTACTGGCAGTTCCTTTATTTATAATCAGTCTGTGAGACTATCCTTACTAAAAAGTTACTATTAAAAGCACTATTTAAAATCTAAATACTGATGTTACTTGCAGAGTAAGACTGTATTTTTTTTGGTAAAGGTTGATGTATTGAAATAAATTAACTTCCCTGAAAGATCTTTCTCTTCAGCTGTGCTTGCTGGACTTCTGGTTTACCTGCAGTTTTGATTCTGTTATTTGTTTACTAATCATTGTAGTAATGCATTGTTCTGCTTACTCTCTTGAACTTCTTTTTTTTTTATTTAAAAAAAAAAAAAAAAGCCCAATTGACTCCAATAGTTCCTTGGATTCTGTCATTTCCCCACAATGGACTTTTTCCATCTTTTTCGTCTCACTGAAAGTTATACATGTCTCCTTGTCCTTGTTAGAATTACACAAGTCATCTCCATATAGAACCTGGTAATTGTATTATTCTCGTGATTGATTTTAGTAAGTTTAGATTAGCTTCTTTTTTGTTCAAAGAATCTCTTTTCTAAAATTGACCTTCACCACTTTTGGTTTAAGTGAATATTCCCTGAGTTAATAAAATAAACTATATACTGTTATAGTTGTTGTTTATTATTGTTGATAGTGATTGCTGGCAGTTCTTCCTCTCTTTGATGACAAGTTCTCATCTGACTGTGGAGTCCAGTTTTTGTGTGTATTTTTCCATCCACAGAGTGACAAATGTCAGGTTAACTAAAGGTTGTTCTTTCCTGGGCTCTTTGCTTTACTCAGTGGGACATAAGTTCTTTGAACCAGCATAAATCTCCTGCAATATTTTTTCTATTGTAAGCATTTGCTATTACATGTCAATTGAAATCAGTTTTTTAGGTTAGACTCATGATGTAGTCTTTATGATGTATAATTTTTATATTTGGAGGGTGTGTGTGTGTGTGTGTCCATGTTTCTATGATATGTTGGTAATTTTTGCTTGAACCAGACACCTGGTGCATCTTTAGAAAAGAAAGATTTATAAATTTAAATACAAAGCTCCCTGCATAATACAAGAACTCTTAGATCTTTTAGCTGTGGAACATGCAATATGCACAGTTGATTGGAGTGAAAAATGGAGGTGAATGCAGGGTGAAAGGGCAAAATTAATTGGAATCTAGTGATGCACGGTTTTCAAGACTAGAAACTGTTACAGGAAGAAATATGGAGACTACAGAAATATTTAGGTGTGCTGTGGAGGAGCTGGTTGTTTCTTATTTCTGTTTTGTTTTGTTTTTTTTCCTCAGATGCTGCTACAAAAATTTGAAGGATCTGGGCCTTGAATTGTCATTTCCTGAGACCAACAGCTCCTTGATTCTAGTCAAGAAAGTGCCACTGTGTTTTATAGAAAGAGAGGCCAATGAATTACGACGGAAAAGACAACCTGTTGCTAAAAGCATTGTGGAGGTCAGCTGTGGATATGGCTCAGAGCAATTTGTGATACTGGCTTTTTTTCTGTGTTAATGGCCTAAGGTATAGCATATCTCTGTTATGAGAGAGAAAAAGTCTTTTGGCCAGTGTGGGTGCCATCTCTTTTAGTAGCTGAATAGTCCTATAACTGAAATCCCTGAATTACAACAGAAATGATAGGAGTCTGTTTCAGACTTGGAATACTGGAAAAGCTAAGAAAAATAGTGCATAGTTCAGATATTTCATCAGTTTACTGCTCATCCTTCCTGAATGCTTGAATGAACAGTAAAATAATTAATATTGCTGATATGGAAATATTATTCGTTAGGATTTTCATGAAATCTCTACATGGGCAGTTCAGCTTTCTAAAAGCTGCTGTTCCAGATGTTCTGCACTTTGAAGAAGAAATTGCTGAACTGATTGCTTGCAGATTCCATTGTAAACAATTCTCCACAATCCTAAGTGGATCAAGGACTCCCCTTAAAAATCGTGTCTGGAGTACCATGTTCAGCCACTAGGCTGAGCCGTTGTGAATCAGTCCAGTCTTGCCACCCATCTCTTTTGATATGAAAAGAAGAAACAGAGATGATGATTCATCTGATTAATTTTTTTTTCCAACCCTCCTAGAATCAGGGAGAAGTCAAAATACACTCTCCCGTTGTGCCAAGAGTGCTGATAGTGGTG
>VXAL01010106.1:9030-19356 GCA_013399475.1 Chauna torquata | reverse complement strand
TTTTTTTTTTTTTTTTTTCTTTAATTTTGTGAATGGTACCTAGCTGTGGATCAGGTCTATCCCTCACTAGCACTCTTTCCTAGCTGAAACCTCAAGATCTCATGAGCATTTTGGCAGACCTATTCTGCNTATATATAATAAGAGTATATTTTTACAGGAAACTAATGCAGAGAGAAACTAAGTGATTAGTCTCAAGTCTGACAAGATGTTTGTGAGAGCTCAGGACTCGCACCTAATCTTTCACACTATGGTACAAGCAACTGCATCATTTTTCCTGGGGAATATCTGGCATTTATACATTAAATTATACACAGATGTGGACAAAGCCAGGTATGGACAATGAAAGGGAGAAATAGCAACTGATTATTTTACCTTTCTCTTTCCAGGAGTTTATTCAAGAACAAGTTGAGGTGAGTAGCTGCCTGCTTTTAAAGTTGACTTGAATAATGCAAAGCTTATTGCACAAACCAGAGGGAATAAGAGTGTTAAGCACCAAATGAGAGATGTGGATTTAGTTCATTTTTGGCTCATTCGTGTCAGAGTTCTCCTTTTTTTTCATATTAAATGGAATGTAAGATGATGTTCCCTTACTACTTTTAGCTAGTGCAGACCACAAGAGGAGCACGAGGGACACTGCCTCTGACGCTTCTGAAGGTGTTAGCTTCCCAAGCCTGTCATGGTAGGGGAACTGTACCTTTTCTTTCATTCTTTCTATTTATTTATTTATTTATTGTCTCTACACAGATGTTCTTCCTGGGGCAGTAGTTTCAGAATGTGTTTGCAGGAATTCCAGGATTACAGATAGTTTCGTAGGGATGACGAGATAATGGTCTCTTTATGGACAACACTGTGAGGGACAAACAATACTGCACGAGTTTATTCATGTGTGGCCTAATGCACTTTCCAACCCACATGTGAAACACTGATAGAATACAGTTCTGAGATGCACTCATCCAGGGGAGCTCTAAACCATTCAAGTAACAGCTGTGTGATGGGGTAGAGGGAGGTGCTGGAATCTGCCTGAAAGCAAGCAGGAAAGAAGATGTAGACAATCTTCAAAATGCATTTTTTTATTTCATGTAAGTATCAAAAGTGCTGGTTTATGTGTCTCTGTGACCTTGAAAGTGTTTTTAGAAGGAGTGCAGTAGGAATTTGTATCTTCCAAGGAACTATGGCTTTCCAAAATCTGGAAATAAGCAGACCTTAAGGTGTAGACTGCAGTAGATCTAGCCTCTTGTGGCAGTTCCTGTGCCATATACAGTATTAAGAAGATTATGCTGAAAGGGCAAACATGAACCAAAAGCATCTACTTTCATGGTGTATCACTGCATTCTACAAATGGCAGACAGTATATTAAAACTTCTTATATCTAAAAAAGTCCTATGGCTGAAAGGCAGGATGCAGATTGCAGATAGCCTTGTCAATCTGCGAAGGCTAAAGATTGCAGACACCTCTGATATGACTCCTTAATGTTCTGCTCTGATTTCCTCTGGATGCCCACTTGTGAGAAAGGACTTAGTGGCAGGGCTGGCATTTGGTTTTAGAACTGATGCCCGTCAGTGGCAGGCACATAGAAGTGATAAAGCCTGTGGAACTGATAATAGCTGTCTTCTGGTTTTTACTATCTTTGGATTTGTAAACTGATTGCATCTTCAGCCTTTAAAAAAAAAAAGCCCATCTGGTTCTTGCAACATCAATGAAAAAGCCAAAATCTAATAATCCCGCCATCCATCTAGATAAGGTGAAACATTTTAGGCCTTGGATAGCTGTTCCTTATGTAGCAGCATCGTTAATTGAGCGAAGCCCTAAGTCTGCCATACTGCAGCCTTTGTTGTTAGTCCATAGTCTCGGGGAGGTGCCCTGTTTTCTGTGAAAATCACAGCTGTGGAGGAAAGTCTGTTGGGTGGTTTGAATTCTGTCTGGCCGCACGTGCAAGAATTTTATCTTGTTCCAGGAGCTATTAAGTTTAATGACAGTTTGACTTCAGAGGAGAGCTGTCAGCTTATTGAAGCTTTGTCATCGTGCCAGTTACCCTTCCAGTGTGCTCATGGAAGACCTTCCATGATGCCCCTTGCAGACATAGACCATCTACAGCAGGAAATGCAGGTACTGTGTGGGGCACTGAAAGAAGGCAGCACACTCTGGATTACCAGAGACATATCGTGTATGTGTGTGTTAGAACTCGAATGGACCACCACTAGGTGTATCTTACTTGAACTTTTACGTAGCTGTTAAGAGCAAAATAAAACTTTAGAAAATTAAACTTCTGACCTGCAAACACTTTTACGTATCCCATGGATATGTAAATGGATCTTACATATTCCATTTGAATGGTCACAGTGAATTACATGGGGTCTGCTAGTGCTTAAAGTTGAGCGTATATTTAAAGCAGTTGCAGTTTTTAAGTGTAAAACTTGGAAAACATGTAAATCCTGATCTTCTGCAAGTAGCAAAGATGCTAAAGATTAAACAAACACCTACTTCCCTGAAGTTTAAGATGCCATAAAATGGGGAAAAAAAGCAAAGAAATAGCAATATTAAAATTAAAAAAAAAAAAGTAACTCCTTCCCTTTTGTGAACACTACACTATATTACGTTATGAAATTAGCTTCTGTTGGAAGTCATGTGGGACTTTGAATTAGATATGAAAAAAACCTGGAAATGTCTGTATTAGGGCAGAGAGTATGGAGGCATTGAAGCTGATTTAGTCAGTTATGATTTAGCGCTTCTTAATTTTTCTCCCCCTAGCCTAAACCTAATTTGGCTAGACTGCGGAAAATGGTGCGAGCATGGCACCTGTTTGGAAACAGACACCCTAACCAAAAAAAGCTGTAAACTGCAACCGCCTCAACCATTGCCATGATCCAAGTTCCCCTGTTAGACAACAATACCTTCTGTGGAGCCAAGTTCCTGAGCCAGCGTGGTGACCAAAGTTCTGCCCTGGGTACTGACCTAAGAAGAAGAGACCAGCCAGGAGAACATGGCAGAAGTCCACGCGTGTAGCCTGGAGAAGCATCTTCAACATTAAGGAACTGTTGTAGACCTGAGTCATATGTCAGTGCTTGACTATCGAAGGCAAGAAATTGCAGCCACTCACTGCAAGCACAGCAGGATTCTGCACAATAGAGAGGAGACTTTTAATTAATGTGTTTTATAGTGCTTTGAAACTGAGGAGGTATTTATTAATAAAATTAAGACTCAACTCTTTCCTTGGGCTCCTGACAGTGGTTGGAATGAGGACTGACCAGCTTTATAGTAAACACAGGCCAACTTAGGATCAAAAAAACCATCTTTTTATTTAACTAAGCAATCAATGACGCACCCAGCTGTTTTCTCCATCTTTCTGCAGTTTGCATTCTTGAGTAAGAGATTTCTAAATCCTGGCATAGCCCCACTTTCTCAGGGTACAGAAACTTACCCCACAGAAATAACTAGATAGCTCATGGCATTTCTTACACTAGGCAGATTTTTTTTTTTTAAACAGAATCCTGTTTTATTTTGTATCTCAGTCTAAGCTAGAAAAGAGATTTCAGAACAGCGAAAGTTTTTTTTAAACTAATCACAGGCATCCTTGTTCTGTGTTAAAGCCTAACTTAAAAATAAATCAGATGTTGACACCTGCTACCCCCATAGACTTTCTGTGCTGCCCCTTACAAAAGCAAGAGCTTTCAGAATAAGAGATGTCTGCCCAAGAAGAATAATCAGTCACCCAGTAGTAAAGGGGAGGGAAGACCCTCAGACTGCAATAAACAAAGCAAGATCTTGAGCTCTGCCTTCTAAAGGTCTGCCTTTCATCAAGAATACAGTTTCTCTTCCAGCATTTTACAGAAAGCTGGTTTGTAGTTCAGTAAGTCAAAAAAAATTGTCAGAAAATTCTACCAAAAAATTTACTTTTGAAGCACATTGCCAAGGGATTTCTATTACAATCATAGGTGAAAGCACACCTTAAGCTTGCTGCTGCAGCATGGGTGCAGGCAGCTCACTACACTGCTAAAACTCCTGCTAGTTATGGAAACAAATTAACTCTACATGGAAAATATGATTAACAACAAGATCACTGTAAACAGCCTTTATTGCAGTACACTTTGAAGTAACAGCTTAGCTGCCCCAGAAAATGACATGGATGTCTTGCTGTTGCAAAATTGGTTAGCAGCTCTGTGTGGCTTGTAACACAGCTGAGGGATCAAAACCTGTACAAGAGCTCTGTGTTCTGTTGCTTTTTGATAGGAAAGACATTGCGCTGAGCAGACTCCCCACCGATTACCCACAGCAACCCATCTTTGCAACATATGCTTTAATTAGCTGATGAATCTTTCTAAAGAGAAAGATAGGAAAAGCTTGGACAGCGATACGCTTCTTGGTGTTAAAGTTCATAGTCATCTGGATGGTAGAGCTCACTCATGAGACGGTAGATATAGGAAGGCGCATTACCCCCAATGTTAGAAATGAAGAGAGTAATGAGCTCTGGAGGGACATAGTCAAACACCGGGCAGTGAACATTGATCTTTGCCAGAATCTCCCCTGAAAAGTGAAGAGCAGCAGTATTAGACATAAGCCATCCAAAGAAAGTACATTTAGCCTTCTGCACATCTTTCTGAGCCCCTGAAGAAATTGGCTATGCACATGCCACCCTAAGGTCAGTACCAGGATATCCTGAATCCTTTCTAACTTCTTCACCGATGTCCTTGAATTACAGGTGCACAGCAGTCTTGGATGAGTAGCAGCATTCTCTTCTCTTTTGGTATTTTTTCCCCCACCGATAGTAACCCCAAATCCCCTCTGATGCAGATTTACTAAATCACAGAAAGCCTGCCAGTATGTAATTAGAATACGAGAATCCTAATGCTGCCAAAATTACTACTTAAACAAAAGCTCAGAAGGCCAAAACCAAAAACCTGTGCCAAACCTGATATATTAGTTTCAAAAGTCCTTGTCACATAGAAATGGGAGCATTGAAAGAGACATTACTATCTGAAAGAGAGCCTGTGAGCTGCCACCTTTCTAAAGATGGTGCTTGTGTGGGAAGCCCACTACAGATACTGGGTTTCAACAAGTGGATCGCATAACGAAGCTTCAAGAAGTTACATGAGTTGTGGGAAGGAAAGCAAGCTGCCCCCAGTGTTGGGCATCTGCTGTGTCCCACAGGAAATTGCCACCTGTCTGGCACCATTATCACAATCCCACAGTATACTACTGAACAGATCAGAGCAGAAGCAAAACTACAAGGATGAATAGTGTTCAAAAAAAAAGTCATTTTTCTGTACTCTGTAATAGAAAGTTACATGTAAAACAGGATGGTTCCCAGCACTTTCTGCTTAATAGGAAAGGATTTTCTGTCTTGGGTTACAGGACAGTCTTACATTTAAATTTTGTGTCAGCTATAAAAACAAACAAAAAAACAACCAAAAAAGCAATTGCCTAGACCAGCTTGACCAGCCTATATAAACAAGAACCAGTACCTTCTGTGAATGGCAGCACTTCCTGTGGTGACACAAACTTGTGGAATGAATCTTCTTCATTAGGGAACTGAATGAGACAGTACAGAAACGTCAGGTGAAAAAAAGAGCACCTTATTATCCTAGCGAAAACATCCAGGGTGCTAGAAGGAACTAAAGCGGAGGAAGAAGACTTGCCAGGAGACGCTGCATCTGTTTATAACAATTACATAGTACTTGTGGCCAGAACCTCTGTAGCATCTACAAGTGAAAGGTTGTTCCTCAGAGCTTTTAGAGCTATGGCCTGTCTGCTGTTCTGCAAAGGCTAAGGAACTGGAGCAGTGACTTCCTCAGTCTGTAACTTGATCTGACAACACTGAAAATACTGAGCGTAGGAAATAGTAGAGAGAGTCTCTATCTATGTCCTCTGTAGGTACAGAGAGTCTTTCACCACTAAAGATATAAATTGAAGAAAAAGAGGAATAGCAATGTCAGTCTCTAGTAGCATTGGTTTCCAACCTTATACTCCGTGCACTGATTACTCAGCAGATTTGGCAGAGGAAGGAACTTGGCATAGCAGGGAGTGCTTCAAGGAGACCCTGATGCGTGACAGATTTGGGTGAGGATCTATCTGAACTAACAGCACTAGATGGGGGAGGTGGCTCATTTACCAATCCCACCTTGGGACAGGTGGTACTCTCCACCCTAAGCTTCCACAAGCAGAAAGTCACCCCCTTATCTCTATGTAGAGCAGGTGCAGTACTGAAGAGCTGCTGCGCTTACCTGCGGTGAAAGCTTGAACATAGGGGCACACACAATGAGCGGAGTGGAGTGGTGTTTAGCTGCCAGTGCCAGAGTGTGAGTCCCACTCACAGCGATCAGTGCGCCGTTAGCCAGGATTGTCTTTGTACCAATGATGACCTTAAAAGGCAAATTAGCATTAGGTAGCATGCTCCACAGCAAAGTGAGGAAGCAGAGCTTCCTGGCTCAGACCCTCCTGGATGAGATGGAGGAGGAGTTTGTCAGCAGCCAGCCAGCCAGAGGCTGTAGTCACAGGCCATCTGCATGCCTGATCTGTTTCATCTGGCACTGGCTCTGCACTGAGATGCTGCTCTCCAACAAGAGCATGACTCCAGCATGGTGAGGCCAGCACGGAGAACTTCAGAGGACAAACGTACATTCTACTGCAGGGAATACCACAGAGAAACTGGGCTGTGTTTCCTGTTCTGCTACAAGCCTACAAAGTAGGCTTGTGCGAGTAACTTGATTGCTGACTGCAACAATTCCCTTGCTGTAAAGTTGGAATAATGTAAAGCAGCTTAAAATATATAGATGAGAAGTGGTGGGACTTGATTTTATATTAAAAGTACTTTTTTGTTGTTTCTTTGTTTAGTTTGGGGTGCCAAGTCTTCATAAAAGTACAGGTCTGTTTGAAAAGATGTACCTCAACAAATCCCTTCATTGCCCATCTTGTGTTCCAGGCAAGGGGAATTTCTCCTCTTTGGAAATGCTTTTTGTTCCATTTTCTTCAAAAACCGTGAAGTTAATCCTCTGAGGCTCTCCTGGCTTGGTTTCTTGCAACTTTTCTGCCCATTAGCCACTAAGGCAGAAAAACCTATCACCATGCAGTTAGTCATCATACTGATTTGGGGTTGCACGCAATCTCCACCCCATCTGTAAATAGGGATTATTACAATTTTGAGCCTTCACTGAAGAAACATCCATCACAGAGGGGACCTGCAGCTGGTCTGGGAGGCCTAAGCACCAAACCTGCCAGGAAATCCCTCCTGCAGCGGAGCCCTCCTTACCTTGTTGACTCGAGACATGACAGCAAAAATAGCTGCATCACTCATGACAGTAGTTTCAATGTTCTCTTTAGACAGTCGGACAGCCATTTCATGACCCTGAAAAGAGGGAGAATCTAATTGTTTCCCTGGAACACAGCTCCTGCACTGCAGTTGTTGAGATATTAGCACTCAATTCTTGTCCGAACCACAAAAATATCAAGCAACAGAGCACAAACACGGCCCTCTTAACTGAAGGACACAGGGTAGGACAACAAGCTGTCTTCAGTCTCTCAGCTGCAGAAGCACTCCTGTAATGTTCCCCTTGCACGTGCTGTGCTGACAGCCTGTCGCCAGATACAAGAGTTCAGTCACAACACACGGGACAACGCGGGACATGGGCCTTACCTGGCAGAAAGGCGCACACTCCGCCACGATGACCTGGAATTTCCGCTTGCGGGCAGCTTCCTTCAGGAAGGCCTCAACAGTCTGCGAGTAGCCAATGGTCATGATCACCTCGTTGGAGTGGATGTGCTCCAGTGCCTGCATAGCAATGTTATCGGTGGTGCCCTCTGTAACGGAAGGAAGCCGTGAGTGGAAAAGAAGGCAGCAAAAGCAACACTTGTGAAGCTGTCCTCCAGCAAGATCATTTTTTACTAAAGCGATGCTATGAATGCTGGTAGAGCAGGAGCATCTTTTCTCCCCATTCTTTTTCATTCCTTTAACCAGTGGAGAGGGAGCAAGAAGCTGGCTCTTGCATACCCTGTGCTCCTGAGCTACTCAGAGAAATGACCATACTGAAAACTCCATCACTAGGGGAGTGGGGCTGGGTCAGCACCAGACAAGCACTGTGCCCACACACGTGACAGAAATTCCACGGTTTTACAGTCCAGTAGGACCACAGGGAAAGGAGACACGGGGTAACTGGGCCTCAGGAGGAGTGTCGGGTGCCTGATCCGTTACAAGATTGCAAAAGAAGAAAAACATATCACAGTGCTATGTGCACATGGGCAAAAATATGCTCACAGGGATTAAGTCCAACTTCGGCAGACTGTTGATACTCTGCTTCATAGGGCTCAACTCAAGACTTTCCAGAAGACCAACGGCACAGGCAGATGCCCCCCAGTTTCCACCATCTCTAAACCAAAAGGCACGGGCTGCTCCCATAACACACATTCCTTCAGACTAAGCCTCCCAGTTTGTCGCTGTCTTCTTTCCACCTAAGAGCAGGGGGAAGCATCAGCCCCATCCCATAAGGAGCTCCACTCACGAGCAGTTCAGACCCATCCATACCTAGCTCTATTAGCAGCTCGTTAATAGCTTCAATAACGTTAGCTCTGAGGGTAGGGTAGGGGGTGCTGAAATCCTCGCTCAGTCCTCCAGAAGTAAGAAGTTTGTGCAGGGACTCTTGCTGGTCACTTTCCTCACTGCGCCCGTGAAGCCTGCAGAGAGAAGGAGCCCTTCAGCCTCAGGAGAGTGCTCAGGGGCACGGCCTGTCTGACACAAGGCAGCAGGAGAGCTCCTCAGCTAGCGTCCCTGCAGCACAGCACACGGGTGGGAACGGAGAGGAAGGAAAACTGCAGGCAGGGGTGATGCCACACCAAAGTTTCCCTAGCTGTCTCTGGCAGAAAGACACCTGAAGTTCTGCCACTGAGTGCTTTCCCAAGTCGTGTCTAAACGCTGCAGCAGGCGCGTGGAGAGCAGCGCTCAAGGGTACTGCTGCAGTGGAACGGACCCTCCTGGGAACGCAAGGAGAGAAGTGGCCAAGGTCAGAGCCCAGACTGTTCTGCTGGGGAGAGGGGAGCTCGTGCACCCACAACACATACACTAGGCCAGGTTTCACTACAGGAAATGTCCTCAGCTACTCTGAAAACGAAGGGTCCATTGATTCAGTGACTTTAACATCAGAGGGAAAGGCAGCAGTATCCCTCTGCAGGAGAAGTTGGAAAAGTGGATGAAAACCAAAGTGGGCTCACAAGAGCAGCAGAACACACCGTGTGGGAGAACCGCTCTGGGCTCCCGAGAGGGGCACAGAAAGCCCAAGAAGGGCGCTTCACCTGCCATACTCCTCCCGAATGACCTTCAGCACTCGCCGCACCATGTTGCCCACGGTGGTCTCAGACGGCTGGGCTGCTGTCATCCTCCGGCCCTCTGTCCGGATCAGATCCATCAGCTCCCCTGCAAGAGGGGACAGCCTTGGTTATCACTGCCCAGAGCTAACCCATGCAAGTGTCAGACCGGCTCATCCATCCCAGAACATCTCTGCAACCAGCGGCCGACTCTGGCGCCGGTAACACCACACCAAGAAAAAATACAAGTGTGTGCAAAAAGCAACGCAGAGAGCAGTTTGTACCATAGGATTTTTTGGTAAAATGAATCACCTATATGCAATGTGCACTTGAAACTTATGAAAGATCATAAGTAGTAAGTTTAGAGAAAGAGGAAACTCATCTGCAACTGAGAGGATCAGCGTTCGGTCTGATGGCACTGAACTTTATAAAGAACTTTATTTACAACTCCATGCATGGGATGGCAAACTCTGAGAACACTGAAATTAAATATCTAAAAAAGACAGCCACAGAAATCCAAAGAGACTTTTGCCGGGAATGGATACAGAAACAACTTCCACTGAGGAAAGAAGAAAACATGAAACCTCACACAACAGGCCTACGGCATCAGTGAACTCCGCCAGCCCCGGGGGCGTGAACGAAGAGAAGAAGACATGGGGGCTGAAGCGGGGGGCACCCGCGCCGCCTCTCAGCCGCTGCCACCGATAAAGGCGCGGGCGCACGGCTGGCCAAGTGCCGCCAGCCAGGCTCAGAACGCCCCGGAGCCGCTGAGAGCCAGGGGCTACCGCCCTGCTGCCCGTCCCCTCGAGCAGGCGCAGCGCACGGCACCGCGGCCGCCCCGGGACGACGCGCCAGCTGCCAGGCCCCAGCCGCCCGCCGCCCGGCCCTCACCGGCCCAGCCCCACCGCCCGTGCGCGATGATCTTCCGCAGCAGCGACAGCGTCTGCCGCGCCGTGTCCTCGGATCGCGGCCGCTCCCCCCCGCCCCCCAGCCGCGACACGAAGGCCCCCCTCCGCTCCGACCGCTCCGGGCCGCGCC
>VXAL01010105.1:23163-41939 GCA_013399475.1 Chauna torquata | reverse complement strand
TACAGCATCTGTAACTCAGTCTCTTTCAGTGAACTTTTAATTATAGTACATATCAGTTTTAATGAAAGTTATGGTGAGTTACCGTTATGGTTAAGAAGTAAATTTTTTGTTGTCTAACCACTTGTTTATTCTGATTCATTAAATGCCTATCTCAACTTACAATATGCAAAAACCAGTTTTGAACTGGCAATTGCAAAAAATGGAACATGGTATTAATAAGAAAATAAATGAATATATATAATTGCCAATTGCCAATAATTGCTCTAAACGTTCAAGAAAAAAAGTGTATCTGAAAAGGTAACTTTTTTTTCCTGAAACTTAAAAGGAAAAATGTTCTAATCTCCATAATGTTGTATGTGTAAACATTAATGGTTTTCTTTTCTTTCTCCAAAGTGGAAGTCAAATGCAAAAAGAAACTTTAGAGCATAAAGTTTCAGTTAGTAGTTTCAGGTCAGTGGAGCATTCAGACTGAAAATAGTACTTTTGGGTTTGTCCTCTATATATCTTGGCTGTTCCCAAATTTGACATACAAGGGGTGTACCAGTTCAAGCTGTGGACTGGTAAACTGTTCTACCATTTAGATCCTGTAAGGAATACTGCTCGTAAGCTAAGTGGCATTTTAAGTTCTGAAGGTTATGTTTATGTTTCAAGCAATGGTATTATGTTTGTTAGCCATTATTTAATGTTAGTTTACCTTGTTTAGTTTCATGTTTTCTTAGAGCTAAAATAATAGCTTCGTATGTATGTCTTATTTGTACTTTCAGTATTAACCAAACTAACAATTGCTGTGGTACATAGATAGCTCGGACTACTGTAGTTTTCAACAAGTTAAAGTCATTAGTTCCATCTGTCTTCGTATGTATAACGTGACACATATATTGAGATATCTGTCTGTGTATCTATCTTTTGACATGTAGAATTATAATGGCAAATGTTGGCAACTTTGAAGAGTGCTGCAGGTTTCTGATTTAGCATTTTAGCAGTGGTAGTTTAAATGCTTCCTGGCACCTCCTTTCGTGTATGTTGTAGCCTTTAAACTGTTCAGCCCTTTGCGTAAAGGATGGTGAAATTTTTGGGTTTAGAGCTGGTCCATGATGGGTATCCTGGCATTGAAATAGTGTCTAGTAACAAAAACTTTTGCATTTGTCACGTATTTGTGGAATAGCGTTTACAGTTTTCTGGGTGCTTCAGCTTGCATAAGTGATTGGATAAATGTCTTTGGAAGGTTACTATCCAACAGATGTCTTAAAATAAATGTTGATCAGTTGTGTGAAGAAATGAATAACGGAATCTTGTCCTATGACATTGTACATTCTTTACAACCATTGAAGTGTTTGCAGAACTTGACTACCTGTAGTAATTTTTCTCTTTTGAATCAGATATGGCTTTTACATGATATTTCACCCTGCATATGAACTGTGTATCCAAATGTGTAATCTCAAAGCATGTTGCGTTTGACAGAGAACAGCCTGCCTACCGACTTAGAAAAGGCATTGATTTAGGAGTAAGTCACAATCCCTTTCATTTACCTTTCTTTTTGGAAACATCTTGAAAAATGATTGCGAAGTATTACAAATGAATTCATTATTAATTATGGTGGTTCGGTAATAGACTATACATGTTGAAAGAGTTCTCACTACTTTAATCTTTAAACATTTATAATAACAATTGTTTATTTCTCTTACTAATCCCCACTGCAACTCCCATGTCCTTTGGGCTCAAGAGACAAGGTGTTACCAGATCTGTTGTAGCAGAGTGCTCCAGGGCTCTGCTACCTGTGTTTTGTCATGGCTTTCAGTGTTTGTTAGTATGTTTATAGGGAAGGACAGTTAAGTTGCTTCACCAAAAATTTGTTATAGTATATTATTATATATAGTATATTATTATAGTATATATTATAGTATTTACAAAACTAAGTAGGCAGTTTCAGGTACTTGTCAATAATTGACAACATTGGAGAAAGTATCTGGAAACAAATCAGGATTAGAGCTTCCATTATTTGACCAGACATTTATTTCAAGAGACTTAGAAGAGCAAAAAGAAATATTACTGCAGAAATGGGCAGAAATTGCTATTGTGTGTGTTTTTCTAATTCACAGTAGAAAATAAAATAATGAAGAACTAACATTTTCTTATATCTGTGGTGCCTTTTCATATTTTCATTATTTTTTTATAATTTTATGTGTTTACTTTAGCCTGGAAAATATGTTCTAACATCGAAATACTTAATCATTTTGAGAGAGTAGTGAAGAATGTTACAGTGCTATTTGCTGTTGGCAATCTTTTTTTTTGTTGTTTTGGTGTTGGACATAAAGTTGAAGGTCTTGGTCTTATATTCATGGTTCCATGATTTTTTTTTTTGTGTGTGTGTGTGAACTAGAGGCAAAGCCAGTTAAAATAAATTCTGAATTTCATAAGAGTCAGACTAGGTTTTAGGAAAAAATAAGGATTTGAAATCTGATATGTTGGCAAAATTCTACCTTTGGCTCTGAGTGTATAGTTTAGTAAGGGTGTTTTTATATTTTCACATAACTTGCTCTCTGGCAAAGTCATTTATCTTCCTGAGCAGATACTTAGATATTCCGTGGTTTTCTGATGGTTGGTACATGGTATATTTTTGAAAATGGAAGTTTATAGTAGCGAGCTGCTTGTTGGTTGTAAAGGTGATGCTACAAGACTTTTCCTCTGCATTTGCACATCGTATCCTTCACCCCTCCTTTTTGCTTTTACTTTAAGCAGGCAGCAGCTGCAAGTGATTGGAGAGGGCCAGATGGCTCCTGTCAGGTCTAGGAAGCAGGCAGGTAGTGGAAGTCAGGATCTTCCTTTTCATCCTGAGGTAGCTGCAGAGGTGGCTGAGAGACATCCCTCTGGGTTGTATGTGCACATATACCTGCTTTGCTGCTCCCTAACAGTCTTTTTGTGTATAATCTGCTAGTTGTGACTGTGAAAATATAGTACTTTTTCTTCTAAAAGTAAATAATGGTTGAGATATACCTTCCAGTAATGATCATTTTTATCATTTATTTGTATAGTTGCTCTGAATGAAATCTGGTTCCCATTGTACAGAGTGTTGTAAAGACACGGAATAAACTTGTTCCAAAGGGCTTGAATTAAATAAGCAAAGACAGATAAAAGGTGAGTCTTGAACCAAATAGTTATACATGGAATTGTCCTGTAGGATGTTACAGGGCTATCTTTGTAACCCTTGTATTTCAGGTCACTATTCCAAATGTGTAGATATTTGAGATGGACTTTCTAGTACACACAGTTTTTTTGATGTATTAAAATGTTTGATTTTCAAGTTATAGAAGTTAGTGGTAATTGTAGCCCTCAGACAAATAAATTAATATTCATGTTGTCAATAACTCTTGAAATATCAATAATTCTTAAAATATTCTAATCTGGATTTCTCAGATGCTTGATATTTACTTAGCTGCACTCTGTACTTCTGACAAGAAAATAGTGTGCAAACTGTATGTGGGAAGTATTTTTTTTTCTTTTACTGAAGTCTTAACTATACTTTCTCAACCATTTTTTTCTTGTTAAGAATATACTCATGAAAGTAGAGTCTTTTGCTTCTAGAAAGACCATAACTGAGAACTCAGTGTTTGTATTTGAAGAGCCCAGAGAGCAAAAAAGGTTATGAATACCACTCAAAAATATTGTAGTAATGGATTTCCTTGATCTGCCCTTCTCCTTTCTCTCCAGAAGAACCACAAACAAACAAACGTTCTGGAATGAGGAGGACCAGGAACAATTTCAGTCCCAAAGCAGGAAGTGATTATTGTTTTAGTAAGTCATAAAGTGGAAGAATGGCTGAAAATGAAAGTATAATTTTTGGTTATAACTGGGCGCTCCTGCAAGTGACAACTCATGTAATTTTTCTTATGAACTTTAGTTTATTGTATTTCCTCCGTGGTAATTCCATTGACTTCTAGAGCATAACTGAGCAGTTACGCTATTGTGCACTCCTTAGCACTAGCCTACTTAATGGCTGTTCATGTACCTGTTGGTGTGCAAACAATAGAACAGCATATCATGGAGTTCTGCAAACTGCCATCCTTAACTTTCGATCAAAATACAACAGAAAGGAGGAAGAAAATTCAGACCGGGAAGCGTTCTATGTACCAATAAATAGGTCACTTACAATTTATATGAAATACTTTAGATGACCAGATGGTTACAGAGTTTTATCTGCATAATTTGTGTTCAGTATGTACATCTGAGGGCATGAAATAGCTGTGAGCTGTGAACACACTATGTTCCTTTTGGGACTCAACGTAGAATACCCTTGTAACAGAGAGCCAAATAGTGGGGGAACTCAGAATTTATTGCTTTCATGAACACCTGTGCATTGGTTTTTGTTTTGCTTTTAATTTGTCTGTATCTGAAAGTGATGTAAGCAGCATCTGGTTATTCTTATTTAGTATGCCAATGCTGCCAAAAAATGAACAGATTCCTACTGTACTGCATTTCAGAACTAATGAAGACATAATTATATCCCTGAGCAGGAAGAAGGAATTAGTCTTTGTTGCGGACTAGGCTAGAATAGAAAGAAAGTGAAGGAGCAAAAGAGTATTTTGAACCAAGTAAGAAAAGTGATAGCCTCTGTCAAAGATCTGTTTATTTTTTATTTATTTGTTGCCAGTTGACTGAGAAATGTGGTAGTAAAACTTGCATTTCTTTTCAAATATGATTGGCTAAGGTAGAAGCAGAGGTGCTTTTTTCCCTTTTAATTTTTCACATCTATTTGCCATTTTTCACCTTCTGCTTGAAATTAATGTGCTGATTTGTGGATTCTCATGAAGGTTATTAAAATATGCTGATAGTTAAAAGCAGGTTAGGTTCTTCATTGACTTTGTTGGTTTGTTTTACATATATTTTTGAAAAAGTCAGAAAATTGTTTAAGTTTAATGTGATGGAAAAGTCATTTAATTTCCTGAAAGGTAATTCAATCATTTTGCTAGGGGGTGCATATTTTTTTTTAAAAGTGATAGACTTGACTGTACAGGGACCGGAACAACCTTCCTTTGAGCAGGCAGGGATGAGGTCACCTTCAGTGGTTCCTTCAAACCCTATTATTCTGTCAGTATTGCAAGACTATACCTGATTTTATGTAAAAAATATTTACGAGCTTTGTGTCATCTTTCTGGTTGTCAGCAATCCTGTGTATGCCAATAGTGGGTCTCATGACTTCTCGCTCTTGTGTATTCCTTCTTCTTTTGACAATATTGTAAACTGATCATGAGGAGGTCACAGAGATAATCACTGATAAATGTTTTATTCTCACAATGTACCAGCTACTACAATGCAGATAATGAGGGTTCAGCTGCCCACTAAAGAAACGGTTCCGTTCTGACTTGAAAAGCACAGTTGTCTTCCTCTGGTGACAGATCCCCATAACGTCCCTTACATTATCACTGGTCTTTGGGTTGCTGACTGAACAGAAAGATCTGTAGATTAAAAAATAATTTTAAAAAAAGTTGGTTTCAGTCCAGTTAGCCTACTAAGAGGTACAAGATGTTAGGATGGCTTGTTTAGGGTCAGTGTTTTCTTAAATTAATAAAAACTGCTAGTACAGCTGTATCTTCAGAATGGGAAATAGGCACTGTGAAAAGACATCGTATGGCATCTGTGTATCATTTTAAAATTTCTGATTAGCATAGCATGAATGAGATGTGAATAGTAAATAATGGCTTAAGCAGATAGTATCTCTATGACTATTGAAGTTTCCTCAGTGACTGTTCTTTTGGATCCCCTGTGACCATAATTTTAATGCCTAAAAGCAAAATTGTCAAAATGCATCTTCACAATGTAGTAGCTTGTAGAAGAATCAATTTGCTCAACTTTAGTATAGTGTATGATAGTGATTTAACTTAATTACAAAGTTGCCTTGTTTTTTGTTTTACTTTTGCATATTAAATTACAAGATTAGAGAATAAGTATTACAGAAGTGATATTTTGTTGCAACTTAAAGTTTTCAGCTTTAAATTTTGAAGTTGATTTTTTTTTCTCTCACTAAACTCAATCTAATTTAGTCTGGTTTAGAACAAATGACAAAGAACATCAGAGGGATAATTCTTACTGGCCATCCTACAGCCGAATCTCTTGAGATAGTATTTGTGTATTCCACACAAGCTTTTGCTGTATTTTAGGGAAGAAATCCTTAAAATAACTGTGTAAGTGAGCTAATATGAATAATGCTATGCACACAGGTAGAAAATAAATACATCATGTTTCTCAGACACCTAAATTTATCTGGTTGGAGATTTGGGAAGCAGCTCTGTAATTGAACCAAAAGAGAATGCTGAATCTTAGTGATGGTAATTCATGAGATAATATATCCTAAAATCACAAGCAAGATGTCCTGAAAAATAGTAGGTTTTCTACAAATGTTTGTGGTTATCTGCAGCTACTGTGGATTTGGGGGCAGGGGAGGTGTGAAGTGTCAAAATGAATGGAGGCATATGGATAAAATACCAAACACTGAATTTCAAAAATAGATTTTGGGGGGCCTGACTATTTGTAACTATGTATGTGATGTAAATACACAATCTCAATTGTGTGGTGTTACACTTGGCAAAACTTAGCAAACTGGAGAAATATTTAATGGGATTAGTAGATATTGGGAGACATAGCCTTTTTTTTTAGATAAAACTGAAAGTTTGTGGTCTAAATTAATAATCTAGGTAGGATAGTATTGGCTCAGTTTGGGAAAATTCAAATAACTTTGCCATTCACAAAAAATAGTTTTTGCAAATGGCATGCGCATAGATTACTAGTACCGAATTCTGTTTTGATATGTTTGGACTATAAACTCATGGTAGGAATGTTCTTTTAGTCTGTAAATATTGCATACACTTGTGGTACTATACACATTAATGTTTTAATTTTAAATTTAAACTGTTTTTGAGTCACTGTATGTATAGGAAGATGTAAATGAGCAATGTGAGGTGTCCAGTTAGAAGCTAATGATTTCCACAGTAGTCGTAAATAAGTCTGGTAAAATCTGTAAAGCAGAGGGAGCTTAAAAGAGAGGCCAGGTGGTCACCAGATTGCCTGGCGCAGGACCTGTGCTAGCCGGTTCGGAAGGGGCTTGGCAACTCTGCCTGGCAGGCCTGCAGCCGGAAGGAGTTAAGTGCTGAAGAAATCTAGGTATGGGGGGGGGGGATCAGGGTAACCTGTAAGGAGGGAAAACACAGGGTGAGACTTGCTTTGATAAAAACTCCATTGGTTTAAAAGCACTGAAATACTACCCCCTGCTGTTTCTGATGCAGCACTGGAATACCTCATGCTTAGAGATCACAATTTATACATGGACTGTTTCAATGGCTTTCTTTCTTTCTAGCATAACATAAAATGTAAAACCATGAGGTATAACATGCCTCGATTATCACTCATTAGCACAGGTTAGCTTTGCAGTGAAAGTGGGGCTTCTGCCTCTGTTCTGAGTGGTGAATACAGCATATCCTCTGCAGAATATAGTACTTTTGGAGTATGTAGTGAAATTTCTGAGACTTTTGTGAGCAAATTCATTAATTAGTTTGAATTTAAATGAAGAAGTTGAGAAATGTAACCTTCTCTTTCAATATCTCTCCAGTCTGAATTAACATAGTAGCTGATGAGATTAATTATTCAAACTTTAGATGCAGCCAAAACATCGGAATCTTTTATATAGTACCTTTGCAGAATTTAGCTTGTAATTACCCTGAACTGCTGTCCACTGTATATAATATATAATTGTCACAAGCACATAGGAAAGATTAGATAAATAGCTGAGGTTGTGTAAACTAGGGCAACCTGTGACATCAAAAGTAGTATCACCAGTTGCTTCTGCAGTTCACTTGTGTGTAATTCTAGTGGTTGTAGTAAGTCAACCGGTTCTCTGTCATGTATTAAGTTATGTTTTCTGTTCATCCAGAGATGTGGTAGTTGTATGCTATCTCAGCAGCTGAAATAACATCTGCTGTGATTCTTCTGAACACCGCTGTTTTTAGGGTGGTTGTCCAGTAAATGCAGATACAGGGATTTAGGAAATAGAAATATTCCTTTCTTCAGGATTGCTTTCCTTCTATGGGAGAAAAGAAATGATCTTTTCAAAGGTCAGATTGGGCTACGGATGCTAAAAAACATGAATCAAAATGTTAATCTCATTTAGTAGGGCTCAGTAGGGCAGAGCTAAGGTTGTTTTAATATTTAATCTATCAGTTTCGGTGTTTTAGGATTTCTTTTGAGTCAGTTCCTGGTATTTGGAGTAGTTGCAATGTTCCTAAAACAAACAAAATCCCTAATTTTATTCATTTATTTCTAACTTTAGTTAAACTAGAACAGACCTTAGATCCTTTGGATATGTGGTATGGATTAATATAAAAATGTATTGCTTTCAGAATGCTTTCTGAACCATTAATGAAACTTCACAGAAACTGTTGAGGTGGCTGTTTTTCCTGTTTTGTAGTTGGGGGGGTATATCTGATTATTTTATTACTTTAGTAAACAAACTGTGTAATGTTAAGATGGTAATGGAAGTAAAGGGAACACTAAAGCAGTTGAAGGACTTGATGTGTAAACTGAGATTAGATTTTATTCTTACTGATCTCTTCCTCGCCTGACTTACTTCATTAGCGTGGCTTTTAGTACAAGGGGACTACTGCAAGAGTTCGGCAACAGGGATCAGGAGAAATGGAACTCATGCAAACTTTGGACACTTTGAAGGAAAAACAAACAGAAAAAATAAATTAAAAAAACCCACCATTGCCAGACCAAACTATTAGGGTAAAATAATTATATAGGATTTCATACCATTGAAGGAAACATGGTACAAGATCTTATGAAATAATAAGACAACTCTTAATTTCAGCTGTTTTTTTTTTTCTCAAGTGCAACATGCTAATTTTCCATAACCATCTCCAGCCTGTCTTGCCTGCTTAGCAATATAATAAGATGAAAGATATATGTAGATACCAGTGCATCTCGATACAAATATTTTTTCACTGCATTTCTTTTTGCATTATAAGGATTTCGTAATCCATAGAAAGGTGTGTTTGTTTCATTTTTTTTGTTTTCAGTCTAAACATTGTTAGGGTGTTTCTTGCATATTTATGACTAGGAAAAGTATTTTTCCTTTCTTTACCTTATCACCTCCATCCTCCTGCATATATTTATTCTTAAGTGATCAGAAGGCTTGAAAGTGTAATTTGATGAAAGACTGGAAGAAAAATATTTTGTTTGGTCTACAGAAGAGAAGACAAAAAGGAGATGTTATAGAGCTCTCTTGTATCTGAAAGGGCCTGCTACAACACTAAAATGTCATTTGTGTCTGATGGAGGTGGGACAAGGAGCAATGGAAAGATGTGATTGGAACAAGTGATACTAAGATTAAATACTGTTAAAAGTTTCCTAATGTAAACAGGGGGTAATCACTTCACTGCAGAGAGTTGGTGGAATCTCTGTTGATGGCATTTTTGAAACAGGTCAGACTAACATCTGCCAAGAAGGCTTCCCTTCAGACTGGTACCTGCAAGCAATCTTGGAATCGTGGACAAGACAACCTTTCTAAATTTCATTCCAGCCCTGATTTCTAGATTTGCTATTTTCTGGCTCATGTCCTGGCTTTTTGAAAACTCTATGGATATCAGAGATTAAATAAAGTGGAGTGCATTTGTTGGGAGCCAACTAGTTTCAGGCAATATTAAAAGCCTTTTTCCTCCTCTCTGGAATTGTCTCATATTTCAGTGAAAATCTTTAGCAGATACTTCAGTTTCTGTAGTATGTATATTGATTTTTATTTTTAAAGTTGGAAATAACTTTTTGTTGTTAGAATGTGCCGAAATCTTACGCTTTTTTAAGATAACCATGCAAGGAATAATAAATATTCTTGTATGATAGTACTATCTCATGAAAATACAATGTTTTCTTTGAAAGTATGACAGCATCAACTTATTTATAATATGGCATTTTCTACGATTGATTGTATAGTCCGTGGGTGTTACATCCTCAGCATTTTAAGACACAAAGGTAATTATACTGTATTTATTTGTACTTGAAATTTCCCAAAGTAGATGTTTCAGCTTTTAGAGTAGCCATTCCGATAAAGTTCTGAGAATAAATACAGTTTGTATCTGCATTAGCATACAATATTACTAAATAGTTTAAATTCTGTTTTACTGTCATTAATGCAACTCTTGATGGTGCTAAATTTCCTGTGCCTCCTTTGACACCTCACCAGCATTTTTAAGTGATCTCAGAAGTAAGGCCAATGCTAAATTAAATGGGAGGTTTTACTATTATGTTGCAAATTAATCATTGAGTGCAGTGGTAAGTCTTCAGACCTTTCGACCTTTCAAGGTGCATGGATAGGCAAGGCTAAGATGAGATTTTCACAATTAGTAGGCAGGAAGTTGGAAGTACAAACTTGCTTTTAATGTAGCAGGAATACTATTTGGGAAATATGGAATAATTTTTTTTTTTTTAAAGTTAATGTAGTCTTCAAATTTATAAATGCTTACAATTTAAATTCTGCAGTAAATATTTAAAAAAAAATTAGCTAAGTGTGGTTACAAGACAAATGACCACTGCTTTTTTGAGTGTACTATTTTGTATATAAAAATATTGCTGTTAAAACTGGGAGAGTATATTGCGTGTGATGACCTCAGTCGACTTTTCCCATTATTGCCCACTGGCTGTACAGAATTATAGTAGTATATTATCTCAAATTACTGATATTTTAGAAAAGATCCATTATTTGAATTGAAGGCAAACTGAAGTTAAATGAATTCTAGCCTCCTGCTCCATGAATGTTGTTTGCTTCTGCCTCTCAAATTAATGGTAGCTCATGTATGTGTTCACTCCTGATTCAAAAGTGGTCATCCAGCTTGTCCATTCCCTCAGTCGTAAATACATTGATGTGTGACAGTAAAATATTAGTCCAAGCAGGTGAGGCAATTATTTGCTTGTTTTCGCACAGAATGTGTAGAAACATGCATCTAGTTGTTAATTCCTAGATATTTTTAGTAGAATTTTGTTAGTCTGTTTTTATGAAGAATGTTTTTCATGTGATTTCACTGCATATCTGTCCTCTTCAAGAGCATTAGAACCTGTTGACCAAGTTCAACCATGTTTGATGGAGAGAAATAAGGCTCAAGTTTCAATAACCACTGTGATAATTAGCAGATACATAAGGGAAGCAGACCACAGAAATGTTGGCAATGTGGGAGGGTTAGGGACAATTTGGACATTATACATTCTGGGTGTAATGGGTTTTTGACCCATCAGCCCATGCATACCAGCTTGCATGTCGTTCTGAACTAGTTGTAGCATGTACTGCATCTTGCGCTGTCAGTTGGAGAAGTGGGTATATGGGAGCTGGGAATGCACTGCAGATCTGTAGTGCGCATAGGAGGGAGAAAGCAGCAACAAATAAGTGTGCGAAATAAAGAGAACTGAGGACAATTTAGAATATGCTGCACTGTTGTGATAAGGAGCTCACATTTTTGCATGGGCCAAAGGGATAAGTAAATATATTAAGGGAGTATGAGGAATATATAAATCCAAATCCATGAATCATTATTTCCATTCCTAGCAGAGTAATTTTAAAAGCATTTTGTTTTCTGTTGTTTCTTCCCTTGGTATGCTATTTGTTTTTTTGTTTGTTTGGGTAGGGGGTGGTGGTGTTTACTAACCTGCTGGAGTTAATGAATGGAAACAAAATTACAGAAAATTATCTATACTGTTCTTGGTGTCACAGCATATAGATATGAAGAAGAATATAGTAATATAACACTACTTTTAAATATTGGGCTTTGTATTTTGAAATGCCATGAGTAATTGGCACATAAAACCAAAGAACTGTAAGAACTGAAGTAGTATATGCTTGAAAAGCCTTTCATTTTGCATAGCAAATATTTTGTTGCTGTAAAACCTAGATTTTAAACAAAAATTTACAAGCTCCACTACTTCAGCAACTAGATATTACAGCAAGTTAACAAATCTTCCAGCAGGGTGCAGTCTTTTCTAAGGATTTCTAACACCGTCAGCTAAGTATCTGCATTTTGCATGTAAGTACTGTTTTCTATTGCAGCTATTAAGCAGACAATCAACTTTGTTTTTCAGTATGCACTTTTAATTGTGCTGTTTATTTGTGTGTTCTAATCATGTTTAACACCTAAGACAAAATTAGATGGAATCAGTTTAGTGATAATGTAGGATCTTCAGATTCCAGCTGAGGAAAAAAGCTAAGTCTATCTCACTATTTTTTGTTCTCCGGAATGAAATATTCTCATCCCACCTCGCCTTTCTCATTCATTAAATAAATTCACTGTTGCCTTCAATCAATAGGTAGATTCAGCCAACAGTACTGGAGGAGTGAAATTTTTCCATTCAAGTTAGTAGGATGTTAACATCAAAGCAGAATTGTATTTAAATGCTTTACGCTTCTGAAAACTAGTGAAGATACAGCTGCCAAGCTCAAAGGGTTGATATTTAAGTAGCACTCTTCTGACTGTGGGTAGAGTTGCGAGTCATAGGATGAAACCTGATCCATTCGCCATGCCTGCAATAAAAATATTGTAAGCTGATGTTATGTTTGTCTTGATTAGATGTATACCAAACAAACATATAACTTGCATTATTTTGTCATCCTAATTCTGTTTCCTAGGAGCTGTAAATTGCAATGCCGTGTAGTTTTCAATGTGATAGAGAAGTGCTTGTAATTTCACTTGCTTATAGTGACTGTTAGCAACAAGTGCTGTAGCCAAAGGCCATTTGTTCAACAGGTTAGATATTTCATTATATATTTGTTGCATGTATTTGTTGACCTACTAATAGCATGACATAAATCCTTTGTGCCGTAAGTCAGGCTTACCATCTCCTAAGGCAGTTCAGTTTTCTTTTGGGACAATACAGTGTATCATTGAGGGTATTTCTGTATTTTAGCACCGCATCTGGTATTTCGAATATGCGTTCTTTTGGCTACTGGATATTACTGTTCACATAAAGGAGCGTTACAATTTCGAGTTTTGACTGCACAGAGATGTTTTCAGCACATAAAACTGGATTCTGTGAAATAATGCTTGTATGCAGCGTATAGAACTTTTGGTGGTACTTGGAAACCAGATAACAAACTGTACATCATTGACAACGTTTTAGTGCGGGGACATCAGGGGTGATGAGAAATCAGAAGAATTTCACAGATAAATCATACATTGCATGTAATTCAAAGATTTGTATTGAATATTTGAAAGTAAAACAACCGTCATTCTTATGTAGGGAAAAGTTAACACAAAAATACTCAAGTAATCTGAAGGGTTACCGGCAGTGAAAGAATGAGCTCTTGCGTCTTTCTGTCCATAATTGTGAGCTCCCACTGCTTTTTTTTTTCTTGTTTCTTCTGTTTTTAATTGGTGCTGGCTTTTTTTTGTGATTATTATTATTTCTCTTCCCCCAGAGATTTGATGAAGTTTGTTAATGCGGGAAAACAAACAAACAAACAAAAACCTAATCCAGGAAGGAAAGAAAAAGGGTATTTTTCCAGAGTTTTCAGTGAGTAGAGTTGACTAAGAGAATATTTTGTTTGTCTAAGCCATTAATTACAAAGCAGCGTAACAGTAGTGGAACAGAATAGCACAACTAGGAAGGAGGGTGAAAATGGCAATGATCTATTAGATTGGATAGTCTAAGGAATGTAGCTGATCCTAAGGTGAGGTGCTTTTCTGGTGCAGCACAACTTGATCGAACTTCTGGCTCTTGGTCGCATCCTTCTTTGTGCCAGCTTCAGCCCTCTTAGGACCTGAAATTCAGCTGCTTCGGTCACTGTGCTATGAAGAAACCTGTGTGTTACATTCATATGCAATTTTGCTTGTGTATACACATCTATGCACTTTTAAAATACATGTAACTTTAGGTTTTCTGCCACCTTATGTTGAAATGGTTTGGCACAGGGTCAGGCGAACACCAGAGGGAGCAGTAATGCTTTGCCAGGGGAAAATATCAACATAGCAGCTGCAGTTATATCTGCTTAGTTTGCTGTGGAGCTACATTCTCCAGGCTACGTAGTTGTTTAAAAAAAAAAAAAAAAAAAGGCAAGGACAAAACCACTGTCATCTTGCTCTGTGGATTTCTGCATACAGGCTGCTTTTGTTTATGCTTGAACTCCAAAGATTCAAAAAAGATTCAAAAAGATAAAAAACAACAACAACAAAAAAACAGGTGTGTATTTCATTGAACAGCTAATTAAGGACATATTTGCTTGTTGATTGTTTAATCAAATATCCACTCTGGATTGGCCATGTTTTTAGTGAATTATTTTTGATACTTTTTTGAAAGTATGGTTGTGTTTTGTTTTTTATTTCATTGCTTTTTTTTTTTTTAGGAGTGTAGTAGATAGTAAGCTTTATTAACTAATGACATATAAAATACTTTTTAATTAGGGAGAATGATTTGTTTTGCTACATTTCTGGCTGTCAGGTAATACAAAGGTAAAACCACACTGAAGATAATCAATGATTTTTAAGGCTAGTTAGTAGGTTGAGATATAGCCTAGTATTAGCTCCGTCTGCAGATGTGTGTGACCAGTATAAATTCTGAGACTGTATTAGGGGTTTTGTTTTGTACTAATGAAGTGAAGCTATGTAAGGGATGGATCTTAAAATAGCGAGACATTAGACAACTAAACCCGATTAAAGGTTTCCACATCATTAAACAAATGCCAAAGGTCTAAGTCCCTTACTTGAATCCAAATAAAGTATTTTTAGAGAAGTTTAAAGATGAGATGTAACTAAATTGACTTTTTTTTGTTGATTGTATTGTGATTAAAAACAGTTTAGGTGGTATGATCCTTCAAAGGCCCCATGAAGTGAGGTTCAATGGGAATAAACATATGGTTATAAATGATATATTTTTTAATAGCATCCATTCAGTGGATCTATTAATATGAAAGTGGCAATTAAGAACCAAATAGTTGGAAAAAACAACAGTATTCACAGAAGACAGCATGAGCATGTGCCAGACCAAAGTTACTTGACAAACTTACGAGATATATCTAGACTGGCTCCTAATCGTGCTTTTATAAACTGGTTGGCACATCTTCCTTCTCCTCCCTCTCTTGCCAGTGCCATAGTCCAGAGTGAATTGCTCTGTATGTTGCTGATGCAACCCTGCGTATGGGTTTTGCAGACACTAACTTGGAAAAATATAAGCTCCTGTCCTGCCCCCCCCCCCGCCTGAATGTGTTGATACTGGGGTGGTCTGTGCCAAATTAGCAGTGCTTTGCCTCCACATCTGTGTAGTTTAATTGCTGTGTGGGCAACCTGGCTGAGGTGGTAGCTCTTTGCTGCAGGAGTACAGACATCCCTCCAGGGCTGTGGCACCTCCTGTTTGGAAAAGAAGACTCAAGGAAGTAAATTTGCAAGAAACTACAGTTGTAAATATTATTTCCTGACTCGATGGGGTGAAGTTGTAGTAGAAATTGTAGGTGAAAGAGATGGAGGCAGTGAGCTGGCTGCAGTCTCACTGCAGTTGATATTTCTTGAGTGATTTTTATGCTTGCTCAAATCATTTTAAAAAAATATGCTAATTAATAAGTAGTCCACAAGGTCATATAACAGATATGTGGTGTAACACCTATAATCTGCATAAAACCCAGCCTGAGTTGTTTGCATACTGTTCAAGTGAGTACTAGTAGGGCCTTTTCTGAGCTAACTTTGGAGGCTGTTGGTTCTGACAGACACATAGTAATAGATGGAAATCAGATGGCTGAAGCTATTGCTGTTATGAAGCTATGATGTTACACTTGTCCCACTTTCCAATTGCTGATGTCAGATGTTCTCATGAAACAGTTCCTGAGCCACCTAACTATTTTCAGGTAAAATCGTGTCTGATTCCAGTTTACCTTGAAGACATTGGACTGAGAGCAGCAGTGATTCATGAGCTGATTCAGGAGTGAGTGGATCAGCTGCCTTCATTTAGGAACAGCAACGTTTATCAGAAGGGAGGGGCAGGAGGCTGGGTGGTGACAGCTTCAATTGTCTGATTTTTGTCTGCTGTTGCATGTCTGCCAGAACTATACAGTTTGCTCAATCTATTGCTAAAACTCACGTCAATACCTGACAAATGTACTTGTGCGTGTTACAGTACAATATGCATAACCTTAACTAGCACAATTTGATACCTGCTGAACATCACAGTTTAAAACTCTAATTAAGAAAGGGCCAGCCAATCTAGTTGTAGGATAGACAAGTCTTAAAGTAGCCATTTCCAAGACAGGAAAGCTGCAGGTATGTTGCAGATATATTTTCCCATTTTTCCACTAATTTCTAGGGATACAGATCACAGAATCACAGAATCACAAGGTTGGAAAGGACCTTCAAGATCATCTAGTCCAACCGTCATCACCAATACTACCCACTAAGCTACTAAACCATATCTTGTAGCACCTTGTCCAGGCGCCTCTTAAAAACCACAAGGGTCGGTGACTCCACCACCTCCCTGGTCAGGCCGTTCCAGTGCTTGACCACTCTCTGAGAGAAAAAGTTTCTCCTGATATCTAATCTAAATCTCCCCAGGCGCAACTTGCAGCTGTTACCTCGAGTCCTATCATTAGTTACCTGAAAGAAGAGGCCGACCCCCTCCTCACCACAACCTCCCTTCAGGAAGTTGTAGAGTGCAATGAGGTCTCCCCTGAGCCTCCTCTTCTCCAGACTAAACAATCCCAGCTCCCTCAGCCGCTCCTCATAAGGCTTGTGTTCCATACCCCTCACCAGTTTCGTTGCCCTTCTCTGGACACGTTCCAGGGCATCGATGTCTTTCTTGTAGTGAGGGGCCCAAAACTGAACACAGTACTCGAGGTGCGGCCTCACCAAAGCTGAGTACAGGGGGATGATCACCTCCCTGCTCCTGCTGGCCACACTGTTTCTAATACAGGCCAGGATGCCATTGGCCTTCTTGGCCACCTGAGCACACTGCCGGCTCATGTTCAGCCTAGCATCGATCAACACTCCCAGCTCCCTTTCCTCATCACTGTCTTCTAGCCACTCAGCCCCAAGCCTATAGCGTTGCATGGGGTTATTGTGGCCAAAGTGCAGGACCCGGCACTTGGCCTTGTTAAACCTCATCCCGTTCGCCTCAGCCCAGCAGCCCAGCCTATCCAGATCCCTCTGAAGGGCCATCCGACCCTCAGGCAGATCGACACCACCTCCCAACTTGGTGTCGTCTGCAAACTTACTGAGGGTGCACTCAATCTCCTCATCTAGGTCATCAATAAAGATATTGATCTGGTAGTAAAAAGAAGTTTGACACTGTGGAGAAATGTGGAGGATCTTGAAATTACATCTCCAATTTGACTTTCACCGTGTTATCTTCATGGTAGGGGTTGCATTCTATGGCATGCTTGTGATTAAAACTTTTTACCAAATGTAAGCTGTTTATCATTTTGTTCTTGAAAAAGCTAATTAGATAGCCATAGTCCCCTGTTACTAGATTAACCACAGGCTATTAGTCACAGGCTTTTTTTGATCATAGCCTAGTGTGAGGTCAAACAAATTTGAACCTCTCTTGTAATTGCACTTAACTGTACATTACAGTAGCATACCTTATTTTATATCTTGCTGCAATGCAAGTAAAAGTTACATTTATTTTGCACCCTTTTAACATGTTTTTTTTTCCTCATAAAATTAAGGCCAAGTCATTGATGAGTTTGTAAAATAGCAAATGAAATCTGCATTTGTAATGTTCACTTTTTTTTGTAAACGGTTATCAGTATTTCATAATATTACAGCATTCTGATGTGTGCATGGCTAAAAATAAAACAACTAATATTTTAGGCTTCTTTACGTACCACTTTGGACCACTAGTGCTCTCATGCCATAGATAGCAACAGTGCAGGGATGATGTAATTGCTGCTCAGCTAACGGTTTTTTGTTGCGTTGTAAAATTACTTAAGTTGACTATAATCACTTCCTAATTTCAGTCACCAATTGCAAATCTGGATTTAAACAATACATTTTCATCACGTTTACACTTTAAACTTTTTTGTTACTTTACTAAAGAAACGGCTCAAGGATAATAAAATCTTGAAATCATGGACAGACTGAAGAAAGATTTCCAGAAATCCTTTGGCCCTCCCACCTTTTCTGGGGCAAGAGGGAGTACAGAGAGAATATCCTGGCAGATATTCTGTTGCTCCCTTGTAATTACTTAAAATAACTCAGAAACCTCTTACCTAGATCAGGTTCACTGTGTAGTCCATACATTCTCAGAATGCCACGTGGCAGAAGACTGCTGGGGGATTGTGGGGCTGTGCAGAAATGCTGGGAAGGCTTAGCAAGTGCTTACAAAGATACTCTTGCTGAAAAGTCACTTTTGGAAATCTTACCTTTGATATTACTGAATTTGGTAGTCTAGAAGGGCGTGAGATATGATAAAAGCTACATGGAATCATTGTTAACTTCAGTTTTTGTCATCAGTATGGTTTGTCGTTACCCGAACCTTTTCAGGTTCAGACTTCTATTTGATGAGACATTGTTTACCATGTAGATTCCTGTTCAGAATGCTACTCCAGTTGAGCAATACCTAGCTCTTTTAGGACTTATGTACATCACAGAGTGCTTTATATTACTGTCTTGTTCTTGCAGATGTCGCTTAAAAGCCAAGTAACTTCCGCAAACTCAGCTAGCCCATGGCAAAGCACGGCGTTAATACTAATGTTTCCTGAGTCTCAGCTGTTGTTTTTAGTATGACTGCCATTTTATTCTTTATTTTTCCCTTTCATCACAGTTGTTTTTTTT
>VXAL01010105.1:2655-23139 GCA_013399475.1 Chauna torquata | reverse complement strand
TTTTTTTTTTTTTTTAGTGGATTGGAAGTAGTTCTTAACATTTAGAGAGTAATCATTAATAGAGCTGGGGAAAGAAGCTAGGAATGTGGTGCTCACCTCCACCTGACAATTTTATTACACCATTATCGTATTTTTAAGTGTCTGGCCGGGGAATTCTCAGGCTTTTTCTCCAGCTTGTTTTCTGTCATCTGTTACAATTTATAATCGTCCCTCTCATATTTCATTTCACTCTCTCCTTCATATCCTATTAATCTGTAGCATGCAGAAAGTTCTCTTTGTGCTTTCTGACAGGATCAGCTGCTGTGTGCGTGCTACAGCAAACGACACACTGGGTGTGACAGTCTGCGTTGCCTTCCTTCACTACTGCTGTGCATGCTGCCAGCATCCTTCTTGCTTAGGCCTTCCTTGCCCTCTACTCTTTGACTGACACACACTTTATGTTGAACGTGGTTTACTATAACTTTCTGATTTTTCTTGATATTCTTTCACCTTTGTTACAAGCCTAGAGTGTTTAAGAGGAGGAGAGGGTAGAGCTCTCCCAGTCTTCACTTTATCTCCTTCCAGAATGTTTCACAGCGGTTTTTTTTTTTTTTCAGTCTTAAATCCCTCTCTTCAATTTTTTCCTCTTTTCAAATTCTTCTTATGTCCTCCTATAGCATGACAAAATACTTACATGTGAGATTGTTTTGATAAACTGTAACTTGATACATGCTGTTCAAATGGTACTTTTTCTTTTTAAAAATAACCTCTTCCCTGTAATGGCCACAGCATGTTGTTTTTAAGTCATCCGTGTGTTGTATAAACTTGCTGCCTAGAAATGTAGTTGCCTGTCTTTCTTATATACATTCGTTGTAATCCATCTAGTATGCTCCTGCTCCCAGGAGCCTGAAACTTTAAAAAATTTTTAATAACACTTTGTGTCCTTTCCCAAAGGAAGCTACCTGGAATAAATGCTCAGACCATCTGGGGCATGAATTGGAGCCTTTGGTCCATTTAAAACAAACAAAGAAAAACCTTGGTTGCATTTTTCCCTGGCAGTTAAGACAGAGAAACTTGCTCAAGTAGTGCTAGCACTGGATTACTGGCTCTAGCCTGTATTTGTGTTGGTCAAGCTTAATTCAACACAGCTTGTGTAAGACATGGATTTCTGACTAGTCAAGAAAAATGACTGCTAAATCAACTGTCCCTTAAAGCTTAACTACAATTGTTTGCCGTGGTGGCTTGAAATTGTAGCACAGCCTTTACTCGAAGGGCACAGACAGACTTCTGGACCTGACATCAGCAGCTGAATCTGTCCTGGCTGATCATTACTGCTCCCCGCGCAACTTGCTAACCTGAAGAGTCTTTTGTAAATACCTTGATTATAGTAAGACGTCAGCCAGTTTATTTTACCTGTTAGTGTTAGATAACTTCATGAAGCAGTAGTTAACAATTTAAAACAATTTAGAGCTGCTCTCAGCTGTTTGCTGCCTGCTTCTGTTGGCATTCAGAATTGTTGTAGCAGGGTTGGACGAGTAGTTCGTTGCGAGCATTTCCTGTTCCAGTACAGGCAAAATCAGCCAAGTCAGTTTAAATAGTCCAAATGAGTGGTTGAGCTAACCTGACTAATGTCGCCTGAAGCAGAATTGGGTTTACTTGGCAGAGATTTGGGTGCACTAACTTCCAGTAGAGGGTGGTGGCTTCTGCAATCGCTCCAGGTGTTTCTGTACTGATTGCGTGACTGAGTGTGGTATTTCTTTTTCCAGTGATACAACATATCAGCACAGTTACTTGAGCAGCTAGCTAGCCTGACAACCCCCTGCCCACCTCCTCCTTTTTTTTTGAGAGTCTGAGTGTTTTATAGTAGAAAATACTGAAGGACATTTCTTATTTACCAGAAAATTTATGAACTTTTATTCAGGTTTTCAGTCAAACTGCATTTGGATGAAAATTGGATTTTCTAGTCTTTTTGTTAACTAAAAAGTACCTTAACTGTACTGGATATATTAAAACATCAGTTTTGTCTACACATGTTCTGTCTTAAAACTGATTTGATAAGTGAGGGACGTTTTAAGTGTAGTTGGTGATTTATGAGGTGTTCCTTGTTGTCAGAGGCCCTATTTTCAAAGTAATTTGATGATACGAAGAGTTGCTAAGTAACATCTTCCAGTAACACCTAAGTAGATTTGGTCGGTTGGGTGATGGACTTGCATTGAAATCAGCAGGAAGCATGTGCCTAAGTGTTTATGGGCTTGTGAAAATTTTCTTGGCACAAATGTACTTGTTTGGGTCCTTACATAGCTTTGAAGCTCTGACTACGTGTCTAAGGCTTGGTACATCTTTTATTCTCCTATGATTTTTTTTTTTTTTTCAAAATTATAAAAGGGCAACCAAGTTTTCATTTTCTTTTGAACTCCAAGTCTGCGCACGTTTTGAATAAAGAAAATATACATCAGGCCAACTGCAAGGAAAGGTAAAAACAAAATATTTGGAGAGAAAGTGGGAAAAATGCATGTGACAAAAGTAAAATGTTAGCATTCCAGTTATATTAAAGATGGATAATGTTGCTCTTAAAGCTAAGTGTGATACTTTGACTTAAGAACTTTAAGCGATCTCAGAAACTGTTTTCTTCAAATTCTCAATATAATTAATCCATTATGAATGGCCAATTTTTAAAACTTCTTGATGCATTTCATTGATGCATTCTGTTATAATTACCTGTATATTTTGAGTAGGTACTAGTAAGTTTAAACTTTAATGAAGAGATATATAACTTGTAACCGAGCTTAACATTAAACTATTTTTTCTAAAGATATGGCAAAAGATCAGATTTAAATATAGTTGGAGAAATTGGTTTTGAGGTTCTTGTTAAATAGGATCTCTTTATTTCGTATTGTTTTGTTTTACTGTTAAATTTGCAGGCTGAGCTTAGAAAAGGGTGTATTATGCATTTCAAGATTCATAGTGTAAAATCTTGTGAATTTATAGATGAAAGTGTTTCATTTAGTGGGGGAGAGTCCTGTGTGTGTAAGCACATGCATGATGAACAATAAGTGCATCCATTTAGAAAAATAATATAATTACTTGCTGTATGCTGATAATGTGTAGGTGAAATGAAAAAGTAATTTGAAATTCCACTTCTTGTGTTAATGTTATTAAAACACACACACACACACACACACAACCCACTAGGAAATAAAAATTTTCTTCTTCTTTCTTAGTGATTTGGTTTCTTTGTATCCTGTTTCATGAACAACACTCCTTATTTGTGTACCATAGGATAAAATTACTGGTATTTTTTTTGTTAATAGGAGGACTGTGTTAGCATGCTTACTGCCATAGGAACCAATCAAAACATGACAACTAACACTGCCATAGTAGAATGTAAGATATGAAAATTGTAATGTGATCCTTCTGACAGGAGGTTAGCCATGGATTTTAAGTACTTTTCCAGCTCTTAAGTAATGATACTGATTGACCAAGTTTAATGAAAAATGCGTACTAACACCAGTTTGCTGAGGAGATGACCTGCAACTTCTATAAATTTTATTGGTGCTGTTGTATGGTTATTTAAATGTTATGTGGAGCTGTTATTATTTTGGGGGCTGCATCTCTTTGGTTCTGTTTTGGTTACAAGGAGTGTTTTATTGGTTTTTTTATTCATGCTTTTAAAATAAAAAAAATATATATTATGAAGTGGTTCATTAAGGACCATTTTTCAGATTTGAGTACATCTCACGTATTACCAAAGAGATAAGTAACCTAGCTTTCAAAAATGTGTCATTTTAGAACTTAGTCATTTTTTTTATTGTGCTCATTCTCTTTCCTCTTCTGCCTTCCCTCAGAAAGGTGATTGTGTGCTTGGAAACAGAGTACTAATATATTGGAATAATTGTAGTATTATTTTACCACGAAACGTTATAAATAGAAAGAGGGTTGAGCAACTGTTATCTAAGAGCTACTATGGTGATGTTTAACTTCAGGTTTGCTTCTGTGGGACTGGCAGAAGATGTCAAAGAAAAGGAAACCTGTACTCACTAGGCAATTAATGTGTTCGGTTCTTACTTCCACTAGAAATTTTGTAGTCAAAAGCTGTTGAGAACACTTGAGTTCCTACATTGTGGCATTTCTTAATTTGTAAGAAACCTGAATGTACCTCAGCATGTTAGATACTTTAGATATTTAAAATATAAATTACATGCTTTTTCCTCCTTTACATAATTAAAAGCAGAGAGTTGTATCATGACTATAAATCACTATAAAAATGGACCATAATAAATACTGTCAGATCTTGATCTTAGTTATCTTGAAGCAATTTTTGTTTAAATGAAAAACTAAAATAACCATATTGATTTCATCACAATTACTATGCATTTACACTTTCAAGCCTTCTGTTCTTATACTCACAGACATTATTATTAACCCTTGGAACAGACAGGAACCAAAGGAAACTAGTTTCTTCAGAATTTGATTTTCATTAAAGGAGTTAAAAATGTAACTCAAATTTTGTATTCCTGAATACTCAAACGAGCAGCACTGGAAAGTTTTTCATTTATAACTTTCCTGATTTTTTTTGGTGATGGAAATGAGCAAGACCTGAGCTGGTTTCACTGTAGGTGTTCATATTGTTGTGAAAGTGACAGCAACAGTAGCAATGTCACACTGCAGCTGCTAGAAATATCTGCTGCTGTAGGCTGTACCCACAGAAGCTCTGTAAAGAGATAAAAAGAAATGAAAAATGGCATTGATTAAGGGGAGTTGATTGTTACTTAACAGAAGAGAATATATGAAGAGAGAACCCAATGTTCAAGAGATTCTTAGAAGGGGGAAAAAAGGAGACAAGCACTTTTTTCTGTAATTTCTTTTGTTGCTGGACAGGTTTTAGGTTTCTCATATGTAGTAGACAGAGTGTAAAAGGCTGAATCCTTAGAGGATATTTAAGTAAGTTTTCTTCAAAGGAATCCCAAAGGCCTTCCATTTTTATTCAGGTTAAGTTCTAGTAGTAGTGCCATCATCACAGTAATGTCTAATCACCTTAAGGGAGTTCTTAAAATGAAGTGTTGCGTGTGGTTCATTTCTTCTATCGTGATCTTTCCAGAAGGTTGGATATTATTGCTGGACTCATGCTTTTTATGCTACTTAAGGATTTAATTTTTTTCCCCAGCTGTTGGAAGGCATGACGTTACATGTGAGCAGAAAATACTACAGATGTATTCCTCATTTCATGTTTGAAATTTATCTCTGAGAAAGTCTGTGCTTTTGTACAATCAAGCTCTGTCTCTTAGTGGAAAGTTTCACTGGCCTAAAGAATCGTGAAGCATGTCCAGAGCTTTGGATGATGCCAGGGTGGCTTCTTCTCTCTTGTCAATTGTCTGTTTTCTGTGCAGGTGCACCGCTGAGAAACTTTAGCCAGGTTTCCTAAAAACCAGTGTTGTCTTTTCAGATATTGTGCATTGTTGTAACAGATCCAGTCGTTTTGTGGTGGAATAGTAGAGTGATGTTCCTTGCTGATTGGAGATGATACACAGCATTGTTCAGATATTATTCAATGTGAGGTCAGCACCAGCAAGAAAATAGAAGTATTTTTAAGCTGCACACCACATGATCGAGTTCTGTGTTTGTAACTTCTAAGTAAAGAAATAATTACTTGCAGTGCTTCCCTCTGCTTACGAGCATGCCGTGAGGCTTTGTTTTAGTTTCAGCGGGCTGTGGATTATCTATTAGATGTTCTCATTTTATCATTGCATTTACTTTGTAACAAAGGTAGAAATGTATGGTGATGAGGAAGTAGGGACATGAAATGTGTGTTGTCAGTGCTTCAGTCCATGTCATCTTAATTGTGTGCCTGTTGTCTGCATGTAGATGAAGTGTAGACCCAAGAGAGAGTTGTTTCTTCTGGGATTCCAAAAATGAGAGAGCGGTATCAGAGGCACGGTTTCCTGACAGCTTACCATGGATGCATGTACCAGAGAGCATTCTTCTGGACCTTAGCCCCCTTCTCTTACCAAAGATTTGAATATATCAAAGCCAGCAATACTGAATGCTGGAAGTCCAAGAAAAAGTACAAGAAGTCCAAGGCATTGAGAAAGGTTATCTGCCTTCAGTCCGTTATCTGCCCTCAGTCTATCCACAGTTAGGAGACTGTCACTTCTACTGAGACTATCTGGATCAAGGAAGGACTAGATTTAGGCTGGTAGCTTTAGTTACAATTGAATCTTCAGGAATATATAGATAGATAGGTAGATAGATATATTTTTTTTAAATACCGGAAGAAAATTTTCCACCTCTGAAATATCTGAACTGTTTTTTTTTTTTTTCCTTCTTCCAATACTGATTGGACTGTTATATCACTGAGGCAGGAAGACTACATTTTGTGTGCCTCAGATAAATCGTAGCAGAGGTCTTCAAGTCCTCTTTTGAGAGAGTAACTTAAGTTACTCATTTAGGTGCCCTAACTATGTACACAATTTCTTCTGATTTCATTACTGGAGTGCGTGTAGCATTTAATACTATTCACAATTCATGTACAATGTAGAGAGAAGGCTCTGGGGAAAAAAAGGTAACAGATGATTAACTAGAAAAATGTTTACATTCTTACTTACTGCTTAATAGAGTTCTATAATAACATGAATTTGTTGCTTTCCATAGTGAACTTTTTTCGTCTAAGTACCTCTTAACCACTTAAAAAGGTATGCAATATATTAATTGCAAAGCTCTTCTTTTTCCAGAAATTATTTGCATTCAAAATAATAGGAATACAATAAGCCTTACTGGATTTACACAGGGTTTGAAAAGCCTGGTCAATCCATGATAGAGGATCAGGTCTTATCTCCTCTAAACCCCAGACCACCAGCAGGGACTCAGTACTCTCCAAACCATTTCTAATACTCAGTGTCTGAATACTATTAATACTGTATTCTATTTTTTAGCCTTCCTGTAAAAGATGACAATTTCTTTTCCAAGGTACTCAACATCTTCTTAGTATGTCTGCTCAGTTTTAAATAAGTTTATTTTTATTATTATTGAGTGTTTTTACTACATACTTCACGACAGCATTCTCTCTGAATAATTTGTTAGACAGAAGTTTTTTGCCTTTTTTTTTTAATATTGAAAATTTCTTTTCCTTCTACCTTTTAAAGCAATTTGCAATTATTATCTTTAATGCCTGAGACAGATATTTCCCAACAGGAAATCTAATCTCTGGGCCTTATCTGTATTCATCATATCCTTTTGTTCTTCACCTTTTATCTTTGTATATGTTGTAATGTCTTTGCAGTTATACAAACCAAAGCAAAAATACTTATAATTTTTTCATGATCATTATGTCACCTGTTAATTTTAAAATCTACTACTAAGGAGTAACACTTCATTTATCTTTCAGCTTTCCCCATTTTGTTATCAGAATTTGTATTAAGTCAGAGGCTGTCTGTGTAGCATTCAGTGTTTATCCTTATAAACACTACTTATTAGTGAATTAAGTGTGCAAGAGGCTAATTGACACACAATGGCTCATGTCCATGCTCTTAGCCCTAAAACAGGGTAGCTATATCCAAATTTACTTCCAGGAATGGTCTCTGACCAAGGGTAGCTCCTGAACAGTGCCTTTAAATTGTTTAAGAGAAAGCTAATTGGCTTTGGAGAAATTGTTTCAGGTCCTTCTCTAGCAATTTAATAGTACAGGCAGTTCATTTTCATGCATGGGAGTGCTCACAGCACTGTTTATTTTACTAGTATAGATGTGTAGTGTTTACATGTTTAGACAGCTAAATCAATATGCTACCTTTTTATCATCATCTCTGAATTTGTACATGCTACGTTCTCAGAATACACTGGGATATATAATAAGCCCTGTAGCAGCATATTGTTGCATCTTGATCAAAAGAGCTTAAAATTAGTCATTATTGTTTTATTTTCAGTCTGGATGTGTTTGTATTTAAAACATACAGATATTTTCAAGTTGAATGTTTTTATGCAGGCCAGATTGCATTCTTTCTTACAAACTAATTTCTGGTAAGATCTTGAGGTAAAGAAGGGACTCGCTCCCCAGACAGCTTTTTCCTCTTCACGTAGAACTTAAAGTATTTATCTTCCTATTGTGCAGAATCCCAGCAGGATCTTCTTAATCAGATTTTTTATTCTGTTCTTACTTCTTTTGATGACTATTTGATCCATCTGGTATAATGTTCAAGAATTAATTTATTTTCGTATTTTTGTTTGATTAACCACATAAATAGGGACATGTAAGCTAGTACATTTGCTTTGATTGTGTGGTCTAAGTGCGAGAAATTGTAAATGGATTTAATTGCAGGAAAAGGGTGATTCATAAGATGAAGGCAGAGAAGCGCAACTGTTATAATTGCTGAATATGTGCAGAATCTAGCAATGAAGTTACAGAAAAAATGGTGTAGCAATGTATTTTGTACAGACTTGTAGACTCACTAAATCTAAAAAACCAGCCTATAAGCATTAGAAATCAGTAAATTCTATTTTTGTTCTATTTAGTATCTGCTGAAAAGGCTGGAAGTATTGTGGGAACATTTATTCTGGTGTCTGGAACAATTGCTGGGAATCTAGAAAGCCTTTTTCTAGGCTGCTGTTTTCATGAGATTTAAATCTACGATTAACTATTCCCTTGTATAGTATCCTTCCAATTACCTGGCTTCCTACTGGAGGCCTGTCTGCCCCTCCTGTCAAAGTAATGCCAGAATGTAGCAAAGAGTGTAGAGAGGAAAAGGAGAGAGGAGAAAAGGGACCAGGGAGAAAAGATGATTTTCCAATACTAAGGTACTCCTTTGGCTTTGTAGAGTTTGGACTTTGAAGTCTTGTTCTAGAAACTGCTTAGGTGTTTCATGTTCAGAGCATTTGAATAACGTGCATAAGCAACATTTATGTTGGTGGTGTTATAGTGAAATATGCAAGTATGAAGAACTATAACATTTTTGGTGTTTTAAGTCCTTGAGTAAGTATTTTTGTCTTTTCACTGCAGTCTGAAAAATGTGTAATATTCTTAAATATTAGAAATGTATGCAAGAAAAGTATTTGCAGTTGAAAAGCGAGGAAGCTAAACATTCCAGTTTAGCGAAGTGTTTTGAGTAAGTGCATAATTGCAAGTATGTGACATGAGAACATTCATATAGTGTGATATTTTGCTAGATTATGCCTTTATAGAGAAATTTATTCTGGATAGCCAAGACAATATGAGTAACTGTTACTTTCTGTAATATTGTAGATATCAGTGTTATTTATAATGGTTTGAGAGAAACTCGAACTGGAAATTCTTGGTGGGATAGATTCTTTCCAGGGCATTACTTCTGTGTAAATAACTTTTCTGTAATGGCTAGCAGGCAGAAAATTAAGACATTTACTTCTGAAATAGGGGAAATAAAAAACACACCAAGTCTGTTTTTTCTTGAAACATTTACTGAAAAGTGCACAGGAGAATGGTTCTTAGTTTTGTTGTTACAATACCAGCTCTCTCAATTTACATATTAGGTAATGAAATTATGAACTAAAGACAACAGGGAAATCGCTTCCATAGTTGTGGGTAGTTTGCATCCTAAATTTTGGGAAAAAGTTAAGACTGAATTACCATAGAAATTTTCTCTTCAGTAAGAACAACACTTCAGACAAAGCACTGACAGAATGTAATAAGACAGAGTCATATTGCTGTAATGCACATTGTTTTTCTCCTCCTTTTGCACTGGGGGAGGGGGGAATATTTTCCTCTAATTTGAATTTCATAATATGTAAATAATAGACATGAGTAGCAGTTGGCAGATGGATTTATACCTGTTTATACAGCATATAATTTTCTTCATTTAATTAAATATTTATGTTACTTATATAGATTTATACAGTCAGTAGGTCTTCCAGCTAATGTTACAGCTACTGATGTTCACAGTTCTGAAAGTTATATGAATTTGTACACAATCTACATTACAGGGTAAACATGTATTTGCATTAAAATGTGTTTATGGACATAACTGCTTGTCTCAGGAGATACTTCTGGAACACTTGGTTGCTTCATACATGGCGGTCAAAGTCCATAGTACATTAAATGTACTTTTACTAATTTTTAAACTTGTGAGCAACTCAAAATATGTATTAGGTTTTTAGCTTTGAATTTACTGATTTATTTTGGAAGACTAATATTTGGCAAAATATGAGCAACTGTTTTTAATGGAAGCCACCAGCTTTCAAACTTCCTGTAAGTTATTGCATTGTGTAGGAATGATTATTGCTGTTCTGATTTTTTTTTTTTGAGTAGTATGTATTCTTTATATTTTCAAAGAATATTTCCTCTTTAAATACACTTGTTAGATAAATATGCAAGTTGCAGTCAAAACACTGCCCCATCCTAGGATGACTGTGAAAGAAGACATGTACGTAGGTAATTTTTATTTTGGTGTTTACTTCGATACTTGATTTAGTGACCTAAATAGTATTCACTGTACACAAATTTTTACATTCCATGCAGACTTTGTATTACAAGACATGCTGTGTATAACTAATGCTGTGTAGTAAGCTGTACTGAGCTGAATGTATTAGTATTATTGTTATCACAATATCTCTTTAGCATGGAGACATACCCCTATATTGCTTCCAGCTCTGCACTGAATGCGGGAATACTGAAAGCTGTTCTGGAGACTTTCATTGTGTGGCGGCATTCAGGATTTCAGGCCATGCTGTGTACAACTGCCAGTCCGTGGTTGCCTGAAATGAGATGACTGGTGTGGGTGACATTACATTATTGTGACCTGCTTTGTGCAATCACACAATGCTTAGTTATAATTCCCTGCACGTGCATACAGTGATTCCTGCCATGTGGTACAATTTATATTAGTGCATATTTGCCATTCAGCTTCAGGCACTGTCAAGAAATCTAAGTCGCAGTGTAGACTGTTTTTCAAAATAGAGAAAATTTGGGGGTTTTCTGGAATTTGCAAGCATGTTATGGATACAGCAAAAAAAAAAAATCTTGAGGATTATGATATTTTGCTTGAAGAGCTAAACCCAGACTACTGTCATACTTGACAGGCTTGATGAGCTGTCATCCTAGGTGGCAACAGACTGACTATAAAATTAGTAAGATGAGTACATCTTTGTTGGAAAGATTAATTCTCCAGTCTACATCTGGGAATTAAACTATTAATAATGGTACAGCTCAGATGTTCCTGGATGTGGAGCCTATCAAATCTAATGAAACAGCTGCTGAAGCAGTAAGAGGCGATGCTGTTTTAGAATTGTTTTTGGCAAACAGTGAGAATGCAGTAGAAGAGTTAGTCCTGGAAGATAGCTGTGGACTGCAGCTGTGGCTTGCAAGCAGACTCAGTTTAATTTAAATTTAAAAATAAATGAAAGGAAACCTGGAAGTGAGGGATCTTAATTTCATAAAAGCAAGCGTTGAGACGTCTTGTTGTTAGTTACAGCATAGTAGACCAGAATGTAGTTGCTTAACTGTGAAGACTTTGTCCACTGGGTCACGGCTGTTGCTGTGTGGAGACTTTCCCATGCAGTTCTTTCTGCCAGATTTGACCACAGGGATGTCAGGATTTACGAAGAGTTAGAGAAGAGTTAAAGGAATGTTGAAGTAGCAGGAGATCTGATTTTTGCCTTCAGCTACTATTTTGGCTAACAAGTCCTCCTGGTGAATGAAGCTTTTGCCTTTTATTTAAGTACTTCTTTCCCCGTCCTCCCCCTTCTTTAATGACACAGAGTTCCTTTTAACTTTGAGATGGTCAAAATATCCGTCGTCTTCTCCTGCTCTCAGTTATGTAGTGTATTTGTCCCCAATCTGTTGGAGTTCCTGGTAATGTAGTTGCTTCAGAGGCTTGTTTTCTCTTTTTTTTGTTTCATTCCCTCTCTGCCCCAGCTGCTCCAATCTCTTGAATTTGCACTCCAGCATGCACACATCAGTTGGCTGGCATATGTCTCTTATTATTTTCCTTCTAAATTAGAGAATTATTAATATTAAAACATAAAATAATATCTTAATTTCTTTCCTCTTGGTGTTCCCATGGATATTAAGAACGTATTTTCAGTGACTTTAGAGTGATTTTTTTTAACTTTAAAGCATTGCATATTGTCTTTTTCTTGTTTTTTGTAATGTCTAATAAAGTGAAACTTCCAAGATTGCTTGTGAATTCTACCCTTCTTTTTCTAACAATAGGTAATGCATCTTGCTGTAGTGAAGGCATTGTATATGGTTTTCTTCTGTCTGCACATGCTTCTTGATAGGATATGAGTTTCTTAACCAAATTTCAAGCAAACCGCAAATTGGACTATCTGTCATGTAATCTTGCATAACCTGTATTACAAAATGTTGTTAACACATTTAAATTCCAGTGCACGCAATCTTTGTTTATATGTGGATCTGTTAGAAAGTCTGAGACTCCATTTAATCTGAACGGGGCCTTCCGTGTTTGCTCGCAGTTTGCCTAACGTGTGAAAGGGGGGTGTCACGGTAGAGGCTGGAGCTGTGGAGTCCCTGGTGCGAGGCGAATGATCAGCTGGGGCAGCGTGGGAATGGGCCAGCCCAGGCTGGAGGACAGTGCTCTGCTGCCAAGAAGGAGAGCACCAGGCCAGATGTTTGAAACAGCACAACTGTTAGTTTCCTATTCTTCTGGCAAGCCAGCCACGTACAGTGTTAAGAGTCTTCATTTGTCAGCCAGTCTTACTAGGTAGTCGCAATAATCCACTTGTCAAATGAGTACCACTGAGTACTGCTACAGGTGGAAAGTTTCACTGGGTGCTGCTTTATGTGTGAGATGGTCAGTGTCTGAGTTACTGAGACAACAATGTGAAGACGGAAAACACACAAACATTATTTTGAAGGATTCAGCTGCAAGCATCAGTTCTGACAATAACTGGATGTAACTTGAATTGGAATTCATGGAACCCTTGGAGTAAAGGAGGAAAGCCCTGAAGAGATTGCTGATGGCACTGTCGAAACACTGATAGGTATGGAATCAAGAACAGCACCATGAGGCAGCTTGTTGGTGTACGTTAAAAGTTTGAGCAGAGCCTTGAAGCGTGCTGTTGATGTAGGTATTTCCAGGAACTGGTTCACTTAACTCTTGAGCCAGGGGTTTTGTGAAGGAACTTCCATGAGATGAGTAAATGAGTTAGACATTACTTGAGGCAGGTGCAGCAGCAGACTCATTAAGTTCTAAGCAGAAGTTTCCGTCCGGAGTGTGGCACCAGTCTTCACTGTGCAGTAGCAGCAGGAGAATTGAGCATGAGCCCTCTGGCCCTGCTGAGAAACAGCCTCCTCTGTGATTAAAATACTGCCTGCTATTAAGATTCATAAATGGATCAGATTTTCAAGTAGCAGGCATAGATTCATAGTATAGGACAAGAATGGATTGTCTGGCAAAGATGTTATCTTTTAAAAAGGTTGCAGCCTTTGACTGGCACCACAAGTTAAGGAGGAAAGACCAGGAGGAGATCTCTGCTAGGAATGGTACCTCCTTTTCCTTTAGCTGGATGCACAGCTAATGAATTGATTGTTGGACTGTAATGGTTGATGCCATCTTCACTGCATTGCCACACACTATCTGGCCAATTTACCATGTCCTGATATAGGGAGCTGAAATATCCAGATAAGCCAGATGGTTCATAATGATACATAAAATAGGTTGACAAATACTGAGGAAGTATGTGGCAGACTCTGAATTTTCACTTGGAGACCATAGTAATCTAAAAGTCTAGATGCTTTTATATTCAAATTGTCCAATTTTGCAAGAAGCAGATTCAAAAGGCACCTAAAACCTGAGAGTTTGTGGCACACTGTAAGCCCATTCGAGACTACTGTTGATAGTTAATTCTGCATGCAACTAGATGTATGTAGTGTAGACTTCCTTTTATTAGTATCTTTTTCCAAACATCTGAAAACAAGCCTGAAGCTAACTTGACTGAATGAAAACCTGTGGTTGTTATTTAAGGAAGTATTTTTAATGGACAAAAATATTAGCCATCTTCATAGAATTTATTTTCTTATGGACCTGAATGAAACAAAATGCCTTACTGAAGTTCTGTCACAGGAACAGAATGTGTAATATGTGTATTTGATTTTCCAAAGGGTACTATCTTTTGATTTCCAGTGCAAGGGATCCTTAAAGGAACCAAGTTTTCAGAAAGGATTGAAATGACTTGCCCTTAAAATTACCCAGCCTTCACATGTCTTTGGTTGCCCGTGTATTTTCCCATATTTAAGTACTTTGCATATCCAGTAGTTTTAGCTATTCACCAGGTGTTTAAAAGAATTTAAGTCTCTCAGAATAGAGGCGTGATCCAAGCTGAAAGGAGGTAGGGGCTGTAAATTGCCGTTGTGTTTCAGTTTCTTGAATGTTTTGGTTCGTGTGTGTGCTGGGCTAATGTCAAGTTAAGATGCCACGCTAACGGTATGGACTCCCTTTCACTGTGTGTACAGAAGCCGGTTTCTGTCATTGTTCCGAAGGGTTCGACATACTACTTAGTTTTTGTCTCGGATGCCATTGAAACTTTTATACTCTGTGTACATTGCTTGTTTTATTAGTAGTTTCCTTCTGGTCCTGCGTTAAGTTAGTTGCCTTAGTTCTTTTTTGTGCATGTAGCTGCATCTTTCTCTTTCAGGGCCTAATCGTTCAGTTGGCATTGAAATTAAAAGAGGAAAAGATGGAAAGATTGAGACCTGTGTTGCTGATATATACTGCCTGTGACTGCTAAATTAAGGAAGCATTCTGAATCTCTAAAAAACGTTTTCTGAGATCAAAGTATGCATGTCTTGGTCTATGGGTACAGATCTAAGTTTTTTTTGAAAGATGAGATTAGCCTTTTGTAACTACCTGATTATAATTTACAAGTTTTTGCACAACTGTTTTTCAGTAATAGAAAAGCTCCATTTGTTATACTTAAATTTCTTGTATCTTTAAAGCAAGACCTGCCTTTATGACAGCTGTTGTGTTTGTACAGTAGCTGTATGGCAGACTAGTAAGATTAGAATTTAAGACTAGTAAAGCTCATTTATAAGCTAATTTACAAAGCTTCTTCTCTTTACTAAAATTCCAGGTCATTCCTTCTCTCTGCAGTAAACAAAAGGAGGGTTTGGAGGATTTGAGGTCTGTACAGTTGTCTGTAAACAGTCAGTACTTATGTAGCATTAAGGAATCACGCTGAGTCAGTCTGTTAGGGTCTGGTTATTATACTTGAAATTCAGTAATATAGTGTTGATAAACTTCATGGATTCAGAAGTAGCGAAACATCCTCCCATTAAGCTAGCAGTATCGTAGAAGAGATAAGTGTATGTGGTAGATATAGGGAAAGTCTTTCTATTTGTGATGGGGTGGTGGTGCGGAACATTTTAGCCTTTGTGACTTCTTTTTTTTTTTTTTTCTCAGCAAGCTAAAAGATTAGTTTGGGGTGAGATAGGAAAGGAGGGAGTGCTCTTTGAAGAGGTAAAACTGGTAAATTGAGTGACAACTAAAGGAGCTGAGAATTTAAGGGGGTGAGGTTGGTACATACTTTGGCATAGGGAAAACGTAGATCATCACTTTAGGTTAATTCGAATCCTGTTTTCCTATGAAATATGTATTAAATAAGACATTTGTGATAACTTTGTAAGAGTTGTCAACACTAAAAAAAGAGTAAGATCATTTAAGTTTGCAAAGGTCTTTTAATTTATACACACCCCTAAGATTTTTCTAAACTCCCAAAATTTCTTAGTCAAATAGAGTAGGAAACAATGTAATTATTTGCTTTCAGAGGGAAGAAGGGGGCTAGATTTTTAAAATTTTAGAGCGTCTGTATTTGACAGAACTGTTTTAGCACATTTTAATAAAGTAGGTATTAACAGAGGAGCACGTCTAGGATATTTGTAGTGTAGCTCTGCTGGGACATGGGTTTAATAAAAAGCGTGAGGTTCAGTATTTGTATTTTAAAGTATGGAACAAAATGGATTAATTAGGAATACGTATGGCTTTTTTTTTTTTTTTTTAAAGCTTAAGTAGCTGCTTATTCTTGGTAGAATAGACAAGTCCAGAAGAAGATGGTAGTAGATTTGCTGTATTTTGAGTACTATATGTGTTTCTGTGTAGGGATTTTTACTTGCTCTTATTGTTACGAAATCTGACATTCAGTAATGAAAGTATTTTATGCTAAGCTCAAGTTTTGACTCCGACCAGGAGGTATGAGGAAATTAGATCCAGCCACAGCACTTCTGAAGTCCCGTTAGACAAGCTAAGGCAGTCTAGCTTCTGCCATTGTTGAAATGGCACATGCACATCATCTGCTTGCTATCCTCAGCTGTGTGCACATGGTATTTCCCCAGTATCAGCTCTAGTGTTCATCTGACCCCTATTCAGTTTGATAAATCAGAGGAAAACCATCCTAGAATCCTCTTCATTTGCTAAATGAGCTCATTAAAGAGTGAGAGATGGGATGGTCAGGAGGGAAAGTCAAGCAGTCATTGAGCTACTCCTTTAGGTCTTGATTATAAAAACACATGTATGTAGGCTCAGTTTAAATTTATAGGACTTACTCATGGATTTGATTAATCTGATCCAGGACTTTGTGAAGCCCTTATCTTTTCTGTGTCTTTTCCTTGATTTCAACAGCTTTTGATGATCTCAGGGGAGTACAAGGCAAAGCATACGTTTGTGTATGTGTGATAAAGATCAGGTCTTGATTTTTACGTTTCCTTTTCACTTGGCATCGGAAGTTAGGGTAGTTTTGTGAAATTGTCTTTCAACGTTGGTCACTGCAGTTACAGTACAAACTTCTTCAGTCAAAGCATGGTGACAGTGATGATGACAGACTCAGCAATTTACTGAACTGTCCGGAAGAGACTCCAGACAAATGCTGGTAGGAGACAGAACACTAGACTTTTGCAGTGACCAGAGTTTAACTGAAAATATTTTAATTGTTCCAAAGGTTCACTTTGGGCCACAGTAAATTGAAAATATTGTGATCTTAAGAGTTTTTAGACTTGCATATAGTTCATGATCCTGTACAACTGGTTTCTCTCGCCTGATTTTAGAAGCCACTAATAAGTTTATCTTAAAATACCAACCACTAAAGCATACACGTGGGAATTTAGGCTGTCGGAATACATAAGCCACAGGCATTTTTTCAGTTCACAGTTAATAAAACAATTTCTGAGTTCAGAATGATCAGAAAAAGGAAGAGGTGCTGGTCAGTACGTAGACGTAAATAGTTCAAAACAATGAGAGCTTTAAAGAGCTGCTTCTGTCACTAGAATAAGATACTTTTCAGATAATTTAAAATGGTTTTCCAGCTTTCAGAGTTGGAGATGAGTGTTTGATTCTAGTGAATGTTTTTATGTCTGTGTTAGGGTGGCTACATGCTTAATGTTGAGAAACCAGTGCAGATACGCTTTAGAACGCGTGGAGTCATGGGACACATAAGATTGCATTACTCACCAGGCATTCAGTTTCTGACTGTACACTTGAATCTTTGGCTGTGCTACTATGGCTTCATGCTTTCTATCAGTTCTATTCCACAGCATGTGTGTGTCTCTAGTCAATTTTTAAATTGCTTGATACCATACTATATTTAATATTAATCTCCCATGCAGAGCTTGAGCATTGTTCTGAAATGAGCTCTAACATACTCTCCAGAATGTATATATATATATGTATGTACTACTTGTGTTAATTGTGTTTGTTAAAAGTTCTCCTAAAATGTTTAAACAGTTCTCATGTAAGTGCTAATATGGAAAATGGAAATTGTCACATCTGGTCTGTGTGTGTGTGTGTGATTGCCATATTCAGTGATGTAACGTTCATTTATAGGATGCTTAACAATTCACTGGTATGGGAAGGAAATGTGTTTTTTTGTTTTGTTTCCGTTTTTTGTTTGTTTTTAAGATCTCGAATAGTAGCAGATGATAAAGCAGAATAAAGCTATGGTATTACTTCTGATAAAATGCAACAAGAAATAAAATAATAGAACAGTTATGTAATTACTTAGCTCTTAGGGTCTCCAAGTGACTATTTCAATGAAACAAAAAACTCAAATTATTTAGAAGGGAGCTGTGCTAATTTTTTCAGTTTCTTTGGAGTAGTATTTTTGATACTCATGTGCTTATAATTACCTTTTGCCATATAGAACCTATGGATTGTATTTGGTTTTAATCTTTGGATTAAAGATTTAAAGGAAAGGAAAGAAGTGGTAAGGAAAACAAAGTGGAAGAGGAGAACTAGAATGTAGATTTAAAAACCTGTGGGTAGGAAAATGTTGAGTTGTGAGTTCTAAAAAGTTGTAAACAACTTAATTTTGTGGGATTTTATTTTTTTGGAGATTTTAAATTGGGACCTAAATAGTATAAATGATGATTTTTAGTTTAAAGAAAAAAAAAAACATATTTAAATGCAATTTTTATTCTGTTAAGTCCTAAAGGCAAATGATAGTACAGTGAAGATTGCTGCTGCCTCCTTAACACATTCAAGGGTCTACGTAATAGAGGGAACTAGAGCAGTGGTTCACATAACGATAGCATACATATATGATTTGAATATCAGAAGCTCCAGTCAGACATAAATCATATTTGCATGGGGTACAGTGTGTTATGATATGCCTTATTAATTCTGAAATTTTCTTCTTTCTTCTGGAATGTACCATTTTCTTAACAAAAAAAAAAAGTATTTGCTAACATTTTAAGTGTATGGTTATGTCACTGATGCTTCACTTCATGAAATAATAATTTAATGTGTGCAAAATATTTCCTGGAAGTCATTGAGAATACTATTTTCTGAAAGTTAAGTAAATGCTTAAAATCTTTCTGATTCACCGTGAGTTAATGGCTTGAGTGTCTACTGACAAAAATTATATCAAAAGCTTTTTTTTCCCCCTAAGATATTAAATATTTTTAGCATATACAAATGGGAAGATAAATGCTTTGAATTATTTCCTGATTATGTAGTATTTTGAGTATGATTTTAATTGAGTTCATACTGTCAATTTTCAACAGGGTGAAAGTTTGTAAAGGTATGCAACTTTGTGATCTTGGAATAATTTCTTGAGGAGTGCTGCAACTATGTATAAGCGTAAAGTTAAGGCTACCCTGCGCCCTTTAAGTTGGCTTTATATGTTAGAATGTAGTAAGATCTGAAAGTTATAGTTTATAATGCTGAAATAACTAAGTTGAGATAAATAATTTACCAAGCTGATTAACCACTTGCTTTTGGTGTATATAGCTTCTGTGCTTGCAGTCCATTCTGGGATAATCTTACCACTGTATATCAGCATTTTTTGTTCTGAAAAGGTTTAAAGGGATGTCCAGTAGTCATTAGTTGCAGCTGTGGCTCAGAATTTCTGACCTTGAATCACGGCCTTCAGTATATCTAAACTCTCTTACTCTTGTGTAATAGCTAGGATTTGGTATATTGTTTTTCTTTACAACGGGAGGAAGGAAGTAGGTGTTTTTCTGGACTTGACCTCAATAAGCATATTGGTAAACTACAGAGTAATTTTTACAGTGCTTTCACTTGCAGAGTTATCTGAGGTAGCAAAAGCAAAACCTGATTTGGAAAAAATGGGCTTAGTCACAAGAGGGCTCAGTGGTTTGTGATTTAGCTAGGAGTTGTTGAAAATGTGAAGAAATTTAATATCTAAATCCATAATTCCACATATCTGTATTTTCTGTATCGCCTGTTGTCAGTCTGACTCATGTTTTATGTTTTATACCACTTTGACTATTGTTTCCAGTAAATCTCCATGTTTCTACAATTTGTTTCCTTTGGCAGTTCAGCTCTTGAGGGATATAAAGGATTTACTTATGCTATATATACATTCAAAATCTTTGCTTTTTTATTTATTTATTTATCTTATTCCAGTTATCTAGAAAAGTATGAAAAAGTCCATCATTTTGGGGAGGAGGATGATGAGGTACAACCAGGCAATCCAAAGCCACAGCTTCCCATTGGTGCAATTCCATCTTCCTATAACTACCAGCAACACAGTGTGTCAGGTAAATTTTTTAGGAAAAAACTTCTAANTATCAATCATTTCTCTGCAGAGCCAAATATTTGAATTGAGCATATGATTGATTAAGCTTTAAAATCTGAGGAATAAAGCTCATGTGTAAGAAGCTAGAATCAACCCCATTGTAATTTACAGACCAAAGTGTCAATCTGGAAAAGAACCAATAAATAAATTGTATCTCTTGGACTCTGTGGGGTGGATCTGTTATTTGTTGTGTAGANGGTGCAATTCCATCTTCCTATAACTACCAGCAACACAGTGTGTCAGGTAAATTTTTTAGGAAAAAACTTCTAATTTTTTTCCAGATATATATATATTGGAACAAGCTACAGTAATAGTGTATAAATAAGTTTATAATAATATTAAAACCATCAAACCTGTAGGTCACTCAAATTACTAATTTAATACCTCAAAAACCTTTCCACTGTGAGCCAAAATGAAATTAATATGAATATCCGTAAGCTATTAAACTTCTTTCCAAATGTTTCTAGTTAAGTGTGGCTCAAAGGTTACTTGTCTTGAAGC
>VXAL01010101.1:17566-39147 GCA_013399475.1 Chauna torquata | reverse complement strand
TGCTAAATTAGACAAAAACAAATCCAGCCAAATAAGTGTGACCACAGTGCATAATTTTTGTAATGTAGGAGACAAATCTGCTTTGTAAGTACCATTTCACAGTCACCAGTCTCCTTAGAAGATGTTCCTACTGCACAAAATCAAGCTTAGCCAATGGTTTAGGTTTCAAAACATCTAAAATTCAGGTGTGGTTCTTAAAATACACTAATTCTTTTAGAGTAACTATATAAAAAAAAGTAGTTTTATACTCCATATAGTGTTTTTGAAAATCGTAGCAGCTACATTTACGCAGAAAGAACAGTTGAACAGTCTCCTAGGATTTTTAACTGTCTTTAGGAAATCCAAGATGCCAAAAATACAATGCAAGGCAGTACTGCGTGGCTTTAAAATTTTGACCATACATCACTGAATATCTACCTGAAAATACCCATAATCTAGGCTGCTATAATATTGACACAACTCACCTGAAAACAAATAACTAGAATTTTTTTTTCACCTTTGTTTATAAAGATGTCAGTTATTTGAATATTACTTTAATAGACTAAGACTGTAACACACTCTTAGAGAATACAGCTTGGCTCTACAAAATTTTATTCTAACTTATGGGACAATGAGACAGACATGTTTACATTGTAAAAAAAAAAAAGTGTGTTATTCACCTCTTCTGAAACACTGTCTGATGATGCTGCTTTTTGCTGTTGCTGTTGCTTCTTGAGCACTGCTGATCTCTGTACAGCAAGAATACTTGGACTGGACTTCCAAAACTGAATTGGAATTGAGATGTAAGAGTCAGTTAAACATACTGAAACTCACCTTAAGATGAATAGCACCACTATTAAGACTAATCTCAATTTTATTAATATTACTGATATCACTGGAAAATACTGCATGCATAATGTCACATACCATTTTAAAGCAGTATGATTTCCTCAAAAAGAACATTATACAGGAATTGTTGGGAGAGTTTCTCCAGTAAGTCTAACAATAGTTACGTAGGCATTGCTAACGTAAAACATCTATAAAAGTAAATTTTTAAACTGATCCAGATAAATCTGTTCAGGCTACTTACCTGATATGTGATTGTTTGATATGGGGATAGTGAAGTACATGAACAAAAACATAAAAGACAATCCATAACAGTCTTCGAGGTTTACAACATATTATTGCCTATATAGTCTATCACCCAAATAAATCCATATAACAGAGGTAAGTGCAGGTAATTTTGGCCCACTCAATTTAGGACAGTTATAAACACCAATTTTTCATAAACTTAGGCAACTTTTTGATACAAAAAGCCAGCTGTATGTAAGCTTGAAATTTTTATACAATTATATACTGATAGAAGGAAACGGAGTATTACAGAAACAATGTAAAAAACAGAATTTCAGAAACAGCAACATCTCATCTGGCTTTGCCTTCAGTAAGTTCAAGTAAGTCATGCGTGTCATGCTCCTGCATGACAAAATTTATGTAAGCATCTAATTCAAAATACCTACAAAAGTGAGAATTTAAGAATATCAGTTCAAGAACTTATCCATGGGAAACTTAGACCAATGTTTAAGACAGCTAAGTACATGCATTCACTAACCAATCAAGTTAAAATCTAAATAAAAACATGTTTTGCTTTGTTTTTAATGAAAACCTCTTTGAAACTGCGCAGAATGATTTTTTTCCCCACAAAGACTTCATTTCTGTATTTTTTTTTACCTCAGTTCCGTCAACTTTTGGCGGTTTAGCTTGAACTTGTTTCTTCTCTCTAGATGTGTCCGATTCCGATTCCGACTGACTGCCTGACTCTGAACCAGACTCAGAGTCACTGCTACCTGACTGGCTGCTACTTCCATCACTACTGCTTCCAGAGCTTGAACCAGATCCAGAACCTGATGCTGACCCAGAATCATCATCTGATCGGCTGCAATTAGAAGTTAGTGGGATATTACACAATGGCTAAGGTACTGAAAAACAAGTCACCTTGGCTTCACCTATGAATCAACTCTTAAGTTAGCCCAGATACATGGCTAACACACAAATGTATGCAGTTGATTAAATAAGTTGAGATTAATAAAGGCAAAAACAAATAAGAATTCAGATTTTAATCAGATACTTTTTGTGAAGCCAAAAAAAAAGCAATTATAAAATAACAACATTCAAATTAATATGGAGAGTCAAATGACAGAATAAAGGTGGTACAAATATTTCTAACCCACGCACACTTTCCACCCCAATCCCCAAAAATGCTTGTTTAGATCTAGCAAACTCCATATATAAACCTCTTAATAGTAAGTATAATCCACAGGTCTTACCTGTCTAACTAAAATATAAAGGACTGTTTTCAATTTTTATAGATCAGCAGCCCCACCTTAATTTTTTATTTACTTATTTTAAAAAGCACACACCTCTTTAAAGCAAAGGTTATGCAGACCATCTTATACTGATAAAAATAACAACAGTAAAATTCCCCATGCAGACAAACTAAATTTGTCACTGACTGTAAGGACTTGTGCCAAGGCACCTTCCTTGGTGCATTTTTGAGCTGCCAGATTATTCCACCTGTACATTCATTTTACACCAGATTTAACATACTTAGAAAGCACAGTATTTAAAGTTAAATATTTATTTTATGACCACTCCAAAACATAAAAACATTTAGTTTTCTAAAACAACTTGAAGGTGCCAAGCTAAAATTTAATCAGGTTAATACTACCATATTTCAAAGATATCATGAAGAAAAACATTGTAATCACATCACCACAGAGAAAAATTATTTCATATTATGTACACGCTGACTGAAAACATTGGAAAAGCACAGTAAAGATAGAGCCAAAATCCAAAATGATAAAACCAAAAGCTGGTATCAAGATCTACCCTACCTCTGTCAGCACAATTCACCTGGCTGACAGTCAGCCAGGGGTGGAAGTACCTCAAACAGCCATCTGCATCTTATTCACTTTGAAACAAGGAGAAAGAAACAGACGATGGTGAAGCTTCCTGGTTCTGAAGAGAGGGTAGGATATAGAGAAACACACTGCTGCTGCACTTCCTCACACTTGTGGAGAGGAAAACTGGGAAGCAACAAGGCTGCTCCCAAACTTTCCATTTCTATCACCAAAAGCTTACTTCTAGCACGGTGCTATAATACTAACCTGACCTGCAAAATAAAGCAAGGCTCCTGCTACAAAATATAACCGGAGTTTGAACTGTTTACCAGAAATTAAGGCCAGTCCACCATGCTTTACTGAAGAGATTTTACATAAAATACTGTTTTTGTACACAAATGTTACCTTACCTTTAATGCTGGGTAAGTTACATTAAATTACAGCATTACAAGAATGCTATTTTATTACAGATTTCTCCAGTTTTGTATCCCAGACCTATTAGAGCAGGTCCAGAGGAGGCCTACAAGGATGATCAGAGGGCTGGAGCACCTCTCCTGTGAAGAGGGGCTGAGAGCTGGGGTTGTTCAGCAAGGAGAAGAGAACATTCCAGGGACATCTTATATTGGCCTTCCAGTACCTATAGGGGGCCTACAAGAAAGCTGGAGCGGGACTCTTTATCAGGGAATGTAGTGATACGAAAAGGGGTAGTGGCTTTAAACTAAAAAAGGGTACCTTTAGATTAGATATTCAAAAGAAATTGTTCATTATGAGTGTAGCGAGGCACTGGAACAGGCTGCCCAGAGAAGCTGTGGATGCCCCATCCCTGGAGGTGTTCAAGGCCAGGTTGGATGGGGCTCTGGGCAACCTGATCCAGTGGAAGGTGTCCTGCCCATGGCAGGGGAGTTGGAAGTACGTGATCCTTAAGGTCCCATCCAACCCAAACTATGACTCTAAAACAACAGCATTTCTCAGCATAGTGAAGTGCTGTAAGTACACATCATGAAGACTGTGGAAGTCAGCACTAACAACAAATGAAGAGAAACAGAAGAAAACAGAGCAAGGAGAAGCCTTGAGACACAAGTAAATACCAGACAGACAAGTACATGATAGAAAGCCAGCAAAAATGTGTAAATCCTACATAAACTTGGAGGAAAGGAAGGAAATCTAATATCTCCATGCAGGACAAAGCATGCTCATAGTTGTCACATGGAGGGCAATAATAAGGTAGATTACCAAATCTAAGAAAGATGTAAACACTGAGCCACAAAGATGGCAATTAAGTTGGCTTTCCATACAGTGGTAAAATATTTCATACATACTAATACAGTGCTAACCACAGGTTCAAGTGCACATAGAGCCAAAGGCAACCAAAACAAGGTATCTCTATTCTAAGCTAGCATGGGGGAAACTGATACTGGAATAAGCCATCTTGCACCAAACAACTTGCTAACATTATGAAAAACATGTAAACCCACTACGGGATAGAACCATAGAGAGATCAAAGGAAAAACGTATTTCCAGTTGATTTAGGTAAGTAAGCAAAAATCATGTCAGTCGGATTCAGAGTTAGGAAGAAATTTTAAGAAGTTTGATGTTCTTCACAGTAAACAGTAAGTTCAATAACAAAGGGACTGTGAGAAGAAAAAAAGTCTCAGATACTTCTAGTTGCTCTGGAATTGGATTAAAAAACAAAACAAACAAAAACAACTAATTCCAAATCATTTTCTTTATGAAGAGATCAACTACCTACCACGTAAGCTCTCCATTAAGTTATACGAACCTGTCAAGAGGTTCAATGTTCAATATTGATCCATAGGCACATCGACTCTTTATCTTGCCAACAATACCTCTGAACAGAGCTGAGAACGAATTCCCACTAGGCTTAGCAGCAGAACCAGCAGAGTAAGAGTGCTCTCATAAACCCTGCTTCTCACAATAAATTGGCATGATTTTGACAAGAGCAACCTAATATGACTCAGCTGCATAGTAACTAATAGTACCATCTGATGAGTAAAATCTTGAAGTCAATATTCAACCCACTTACTAATAAATGCAAGATTACAAAACAAACTTGCAGCTTAAAACAAAAGGATGGGTAGAGGAAAAAGGGAAGTTACAAGAAACAAGAAGAACGAACAAATAGTAAGATTCATCACAACTGATTTACAGCTGCCCTAACGGTACCATGTACAAAGGATAAAGCAGAATCACTACCACAGACTAACAGCTCATTGGTACATTGTCATGGTTTTGGCTGGGACAGTTAATTTTCTTCATAGAGGCCCACACAATGCTGTGTTTTGGATTTTTGATGAAAATAGTGGTGATGGTTTTGGTTGTTGCAGAGCAGTGTTTACACACAGCCAAGGACTTTTCAGCTTCTGGTGCTGCCCTGCCAGCGAGGGGGCTGGGGGTGCACAAGGAGCTGGGAGGGGACACAGCCAGGACAAGTGACCCAGACTGGCCAAAGGGATGTCCCATGCCATGTGTGTCATGCTCAGCAATAAAAGCTGGGGGTAAAGAAGGAGGAAGGGGGAACGTTGGGAGTGATGGCGTTTGTCTTCCCAAGAAACTGTTACACGTGACGAGCCCTGCTCTCCTGGCAGTGGCTGAACACCTGCCTGCCCATGGGAAGGAGCGAATGGGTTCCTTGGTTTGCTTTGTTTGCGCGCGCGCGCTGCTTTTTCTTTACCTGGTAAACTGTCTGTATCTCAACCCATGAGTTCTCACACTTTTACCTTTCTGATTCTCTCCCCATCCCACCCAGGGAGAGCCAGTGAGCAGCTGTGTGGGGCTGAGCTGCCTGCCAGGGCTAAACCACAACATACATATAACAGAGAAAAATCAGAAAGATAAAGTTTAAAGGTTATAGCATCCACAGCATCTTACTAAACACTGTGGGATAAGAACGCTAAGCCAGTACAACAAGGACATTGGAAAAGACAAACTGAGTAGCAGCAAGTAATTTAAAAATTAGGGAAAAGATTGCAATTTGCTATTTTTAAACAATAACAACTTGCTAAAACATTCATCAAATCCTACGATGGTATGGCAGTATTCATACATGTTTAGAAAAAGCTTTGCATAAAGTGGTAAAAAGCACCCTGCGAGTTTGAGCACAGAAGACTAGGGTATAGCGAGCAGAGCTTCAGAGCCTACTTCAACTCTAGTCATCCAAACTAATGCAGATGTGTGAAACTACACTACAGCATATCCCCTCACATGCGCCACATATTCACAGAGGTATTGATGCAACTACACCACACACAAAAAATGTGTAAGATGAATAGATGTGACTTTTACTCTACAGACATGCAGAGAACTTACCTGTCCACTAGCCACAGGACAAGCATAAGTGGTAGGCTCTGAAGACTACATTTATTTTATCATGTATTCTCACTGCAAAAATTATCTGTTTCAAACCTGAGCTTCAACACAAAGTTGACTTGGAGACGCAGCCTCTACAAAGAGAATATTATAACCCAAACGCCTAAAGTTCTTATATGCAAAGGACGTAGAGAATGGGGTAATACATGAGTAAGTTCTGCTTAAGTAAAATTGCGTATGCAGTGAAGACAAACCATGCTAACACCACATTGTCAAACCATAACTAGTGGCACACTAAGGCACTGGTCTCTAAAGTGTGGCATGCACAACTCAGAGGATGCTCAACACAATCCCAGGAACATGCAAAGAAACTATTGGAACTTCTTTTTATATTTATTTCTAATCTAAAAAAAAAATAATTTAAGCTTTACAAATATTTAATATACAGGTTGACATCAGTGACCTCTCTGAGTCTGTACATCAGACGGTCACATACACTAGGCAAGGTGTCTTGGGGAAGAAGAGTATGTGCTCCACACTGCAGATGGATGGCAGTGGTGGCCCTCACTTGTTCATTCGCCTTCTGTGTATTGTGACTTACTGCAGTATATATGAGCCTGGTTAAGTGGATTAATGGATTATATTATGTAGTTCTAACCAAATTAAGCCTTACAAAATGGAGAAGTGATTTAAAAAGATTCCTGCAAAGAAATTATGGACTGATGATAATACTGTGAGCACAAGTGAATGATAAGAAAATGGCAAAGCCAATGCTCCTCCTAGTCAGTCACATTGCAAGACAGAAAACAATGACAATCTAATCAGATCTGACAAGAAGTTGGCCAAAAGCAAAAATGAAAATTATCAAGAAAATTATCTGAATTGCTTTTACTTCCACTGTCACTAACAACGACCCTCACCCTAAGTGTATACTGTGTCTTGACATACTAGCTAACAATACTATGAAGCCACCACGATTAGCAAGACATTTAAAAACTAACCATCCAGAGCATGAAGACAAAACTCCTTAACTTTTTCAGTGATTTTTCAAGTCATGTGATATTCAACCCGGTACTTTACAAAATTCCACTAAATCTAGTAACAAACATTTTGAAGCCTCTTTTGAGGTTCCTTGCTTAACAGTCAGATATTAAAAGCCACAGGCTATTTGGTCATTTACTTCCTGCTGCCGTAAAAACTGCTGAAATAATGCACAGAAAACAATATTGTGATGAACTAAAATGCATTCCTTTGTCACTAGATACTGTTGAAAGACACACTGAAAACATTGCTGAAGATTTGAAGACACAAGCATTGGAATTAAGTATGTAGTGTGCAAGTTTGCTGGATGGTTGGATGAAAATACAGATGTTTACAACATCTCACCTCATGGTATTTACTAGATTCTGTTTCAACGATGAAATACATGAAGAACTACCTTTTTTTGAGAGCCATTAAAAGAAAAATGTACCAAACAAGATACGTTCTCAATAGCAAATGACTTCTTTAATAAAAGCAATGTTTTATGGAAAAACTGTGCAAATGTAACCACCGATGGAGTGGCTGCTTTAAATGGAATAAAATAAGGATTCTGGGTAAGGGTTACAGAGATAGCACCACATATGAAAATCATACACTGCACCAATCACAGGCAAGCTACTGCAACAAAGAATTTGGAGCTAGAAGTGCACAAAGTGCTGAAGGATGTCATTGATGCAGTTAATTTAATGAAAACAAGACCTTAAATAGTAGAATTTTTACAATACTTTGTAATGAGATGAGAAATGACCATAAAAATCTTTTGAACCACAAAAAGGTTCACTAGCTCTTGGCAAAGTGCTTAAGCTTTGAGGAACTTAGGTTAGGTTGGCTGGTTGTTTTGTAACACGTGGTCACCAGTAGTATGCTAACTAGCAGGTATTTTTGAAGAACTTAACACTTCATGGATCCAGTCAATGTAAAGGTGAAATTCTAACAGTAAGCGAAAAAGCAACTGCTTTTCAAAAGAAATTCATGCTATGGAGAGAGCATTTTGAGAACAGGTATGTGGAAATGTTTCCATCATTATGTGATGGCATCCTGGGCTGCATTAGGAAGAGTGTTGCCAGCAGGTCAAGAGAGGTGATCCTCCCACTGTACTCAGCCCTGGTGAGGCCACATCTGGAGTACTGCATCCAGTTCTGCACTCCATGGGCATGGAGCTACTGGAGAGAGTCCAGCAGAGGGCTAAGAGGATGATTAGGGGACCGCAGCATCACTGCTATGAGCAAAGGCTGAGAGAGCTGGGCCTGTTTAGACCAGAGAAGAGAAGGCTGAGACGGGATCTTATCAATGTATATAAATGTCTTAAGGGAAGGTGTCAAGATGATGGGACCAGACTCTTTTCAGTGGTGCCCACAATAGGATGAGAAGCAATGGGCACAATCTGAAACGCAGGAAGTTCCAGCTGAGTATGAGGAAAAACTTCTTTACTGTGAGGGTGACAGAGCACTGGAACAGGTTGCCCAGAGAGGTTGTGGAATCTGCTTCTCTGGAGATATTCAAAACCTGCCTGGACATGATCCTGTGCAACATGCTCTGGGTGACCCTGCTTGAGCAGGGGGGTTGGACTAGATCATCTCTGAAGGTCCCTTCCAACTTTAACTATTCTGTAATTCTGTGATTTTATTGCTGAAAGTGATGCTTTTTACCTACAAAAATTATCGTATCTGTACACTTAAACTTAGAAACAGAAATTTGTAACCTGTTGAAAAGTCTTCCAAAGAGTTTCAGTGGGTTTTGAGCCCATTTGTTAAAAATATACAACACCTGATTAATTTGCAAGAACTGATTGACACTAGGGCAGATGGAAATTTACTAGCCAAATTTCAAGAAACACTTTTGCATAATTAGTAGATGGGATTGAAGGTGTGTATCATGACTTTGTAGATGCAGCCATTGATGCATTTCTTTCACTTAGATCTCCATATCTTTGTGAATTATCTTCTTCATCTAAGGCAGACATTAAAACCAAGTATTAAAATAAACTGACCTTAGAACCAGGCCTTCAAATCACTGGATCACAAAACGTTAAACCAAGATTTTCGAAAACAATGAAGAATATAATCTTCGTAGTGACAGCAAAAAGGCTTTTTGTACCATTAATAAAACAAAATATTTTTAAAACATTATTTTATCTTTATTATTTTTAATTTCTGTATTTTGTTTTATAATGTACATGTTAGTGCAGCATCACATGTACATTCATTTATAAATGAATACATATACATTGGAGGCATTTGCTCATTGGAGGCATTTAGAGACCTCTGTACTACGAGATTAAAAAAAAAAAAGAACATAACAGAGAGAGGCCTCCCTTAACACAGACATTTTAAGCAAACCTTTGCTATTAAATATGAACATAAATCTGTAATCCTTTTCACGGGATTACGTATGACCCTCTACTACACAAACAGTAATTCAGATTAAACCCTAGTACACTAAATGCTAACCCTAGGAGGAAAGATGGATTTATTTAAGAAAAGGTGCACATACTTAAACACACTCATGCATTAAAAAAGAAAAGTTACAACAATCATCTCCTCACCAGTAAGGAGGGAACTCAGGAAGAGGGAATTTAAAAATTGCTCTTTACATGTTCCTACCTTGAGTTGGAATTTCAGCAATTTTCACACACTTTGAACACAGGTACAAGCAGTAGTATGAGCTACTGTACCTTGAAAACACATTCTCAGTCCTCATCAATATATTCAGCTGTTGGTGAGGGTTCTACAAGAGTTAGTTTTGCTGACATCTCTACTGCTGCCCCCTCCAACCTTTCCCCAGCACAGCACTCCCTCAGTGTTGTCCGCAGAGAAAACAGATCCAGCTTTTAAAAACCTATCAACCTAAAGGGCTGACAAAGCAGTGGAAAAAGAAAGCAGGAGTCAACAGGTAAGTATTTCTTAAGACTGCTGTCCTGAAGCCAAAGTATAAAATGGTGCAAAGCAGTACAGAATTTATAAAAAATAAATCAATTTTAAATGAAAAAGGTTTTTTTGGTAGTTTTCAATTTCAATACACGTATATTCCACTTTGCATGACAGACTGAAGCTGCCTCTCCAAGTGCCTAAAATGCTGTATGGTCTAATCCCTTCTCCTCTTTCTCCACAGAAAGCATCACTAAGTTTAGAAAGCATATATGCCACAGTTTTTTAAAAACATAATTGTTAGTTTTTGAGTTTCATAGGAAAAGACATACAGGATACAGAAGTTTCATACAGATTCTTAGTAGCTTGGATGTAATTTTCTTGATTCACTGAAACGGATGCCCTTACAGCCAGTTATAAACCAAGCATAATCGACTTGAGAGAAGTCTACACGCTTCTGAGAATTTTGAGAATATAAGCAGCCACTCACTCCGACCTGTATCAGCAGAAATGGTTTAATCTTTCTTGAAGTGAAAAAGAAAGGGAGATACAATCAAAGAAGAAAACGTTTACTTTCTGTAAATCACTACTGGAAGTTACCACTGCTAGCCAAACGACAAGTGAGAAGCATTTCATTCTCTTCACTCTAAAATTTGATTTTTAAAATAGATGTTCAATTTAAAAAAAGACAAAAAACTCTGTATGAAAGCAAGACAGTTTACTTGCATTAAAGAAACAGAACCTCAGTTCTATAATAAATATGTTAAAATATAAATTCAGGGAGACAGTAGCTGCAGGGTAGTCATAACACCCTTGTCACTTTCCTTTCCATCTTTGTGGGCTTTAATTTTCCCTACATTTCTTGAGGCATGGTCCACAAGCAATTACTTCTACCTAAAGAGCTTGAAATATTATCTGATGTAGTCTAGCTAGGGTCCATAATTTTTCTAATTTTTCTCACAGTGAGTAATGCCCATTAGTGCAAAGTAGCACTGCTGACCTCCACAAAATTCATTACCTGAACTGGCACTACTAATTACTGAGATTCTGGTATCAAATCCCTAGGCATAGGACACAAGGAACATTAAAACTGAAATATTTCCTCAACCAAGGACTCAGAATACTGTCATAATTATGTTACCTGCTGTATAATGCTGTTACGTAGATAACATCTCAAGATCAGCAATTCTGGTCCTCTGTTCAACAGAGTTCCCCTTACTTAAAAGGAAAGGCAAAGTGCTCTCTCTCTTGCCTCTTTCTCTTCCTGTGCAGCCCAGGGTCATTGTTTTTGCTTAATATGCTTTTATTGGAAAGAGTTCAGCAAAGGTAAAAGAGAACACCACATTCACTGTCTTGTAGACACCTGAAGTAGCATAAGAAAGAGGGCTTGTGTACAACACAACCAGCTTTTTGCCTGTGCACCTGTACCCTCTTTTCTCCCTCTTCCAAAAAAGCCTGACTGAAACTGGAAAATAGGAGCAAATCTCCGCTACCTTCAGGCATCTAGCATAAATTAGGACATTCCTGACTGTTCCTTAACCTTTCTGAATACAGTCAAGAAACAGGCTCTTTGCAGGACAATCCAAAGTCACAGCCTGCCTTCTTCTTTCAACTCTTCTTTCAACTTCAACTCTGGTAAAAAAAATCATCCATACTTTACATATAATCAGAGAAAGAGGTAGTGTACAAGGCTTCATTCTCAGTTAACTATACATCTGCGTTTGTCAGTTTACCCTATCCCACCCCACATATTACGTCTTCCCTTTGCTTTCGTCTTGCACTGCTGACTTCTCCTAACCAACTCTATCCTGTGGTCTAACTTGCTTTTTTTCCCCCTACCTTCTTCACTCATGAAGGAGCTTCCAAGACACCAAATGCCAACAGAAATTATAAACCCTATCAAGACTAGAATAGGATGTGTTGATGGAAAGTAACAGGGCTAGGCAAGTTAAGCTACAGAACAGAGGTTCTATTACTATAACTTATAAAGAAAGACAATATTCATTAACATTAACTATTGAAGAGCATTTGTGCTCTTCTAGGCACTTAACTCCATTACTTAAAACTGAATTCCATCTTCTGTAAATCCCTCTTTTGAGAGTATGTCACATAAGCCTTCTTCCCCACTGCTCCAAACAAATTATATACATTAATTGGGGGGTGGGGGAAGGGACAACAGTAAAATGAAAGCCGTATCAGGTGATAAAAGGTTTTCCTGAATAAGAAATTACACATTACATAGACTGTACTTTGTCCTACTGAAAAAAAAAATTAAGACAGAAATACACAAGGCTGCACAAAACAGTTACTGGAGCATCACAGGACTGCGGAAATAGAAGTAAGTGTGATGGATAAAGCAATAATGATGTTCTCTTCAGTACTGTTGGAGTGAGACTATTTCTCTACCACGCAAACAAATCACAGCAATGATGACAAAGTTAACTGACAGTAATAACCTGCAGCAGCAGGCATGTAACGGTATACACTAAAAATGAACAGCATGTTCTCAGGATGGGATTTCCATGTAAAAAAAAAAAATACAGTTTCATGCATGTTGACAAACCAAGGTCAAGTTTACAAACAGTACTTGTCAAGATATATAGTCAAGAAGCCTCTCTCACCCCTAGTCCTTGAGTCATACAATTGCATTTGTATAGTAGCATATGTCAAATCTGATTTGGGATGGAAGTCTAACACAGTGACATTTTTGTTTGTTTCTAAAAAAAACAAAACTAAACAAACAGCAACAACAAAAAAGAACCACTGTCTCTGAGTACACCCAATATATTTAAGAAAAATTCATCCCTAAACACAGTCTTTATTTTCAAACTACTTTGCAAGAAAAGCAACACAGCTTACTGAAAGTACCAGAAGGGATAATTTTTGCGTTTGTTTTTACCTGTTAATTTTTCATACCCCCAGTAAATACCTATGGAATGAAACTAGAGAATGCTCTGGGGAGATGACAGGTCTAAAGAGACAGATCACTGACTTTAAACCAGACTAAAACCAAGTATTCTGTCACAGAGTCATTAGTTCTTCTCAATAGCCTTAAGTTTAGCCTCACTAGCTTTCACTTTAAAACAAGGTCCGCCTGATTCGAATACACAGTGAGGAACAAAGTCTGCTAATTTACACATGACACTTGGAAGAGAAACCTTAGGATGAAACGCAGCACAAGTTATGCTGCAAAAGAACTGCTTGAGCATTTAGACTCCTGTGTAAGGGCTAGGTTAATAATGGACCCAAGAGACACCAATTTATCACTGCTGATTTAGAGTGCATTCATTAGGCTAAGCTACCTGAAGAATCTTCTACTTTAAAAACACCAAGAAACAGAGTATCAATTTAAGCAAAATAAAAGTTCAACACAGTAAAACAAAAAAAGTGAATTTCTGCAGGGTCTTTGCAAAGCACCTGAGATGGCAGTGGACTGGGTTTTTTTTTTTTTTTTTTTTAAAATAAACCAGAATTTGAAGGAAGACAAGCATCTGTATAAAAAGAGCCCATTCAAAATGAGCAGAAGCAGCACACACTAAATGCCAAATTCTTAAAACTTAAAGTTCACATTTAAGCTTCTTTAGGGAAATGTTACGCAAGATTTCTTTAAAAACAAAACCAAAAAACACTTAACTACTCAATTTGAATTAGATGCAAAAAGAAGAATCACCTTATTCATCACCACAAGGAAAAGCAAAAGGGACAAGGAGTATAAAGTTCAGGCTACCAAACATTATTTCCTGTTCTCGGCCACTAGGAAGCATGAACTCAATTGCATTTCCTGACAAAGGCCAACAACTCAAAGGATAGTAAAAGATACATTGTATTTCCAGTCCCACAGAGTATCCCCTGCCACCACTACAACCTTTCCCCAAAGAAAAGGTATCAAAATTATATTCATCACCCACCAACTTTCATGACCCTACGAACCACATTGCAAGCCTTTCTTTGAGAGCCACAAGTCAGATATCTTAAGAGCACAAAGGAGTTCTGGGAATACCTCACAGGCAGGAGATATCAGTGGTTCCCCAGGGGCCTACTACACTGCTGGGCAATGGGACCGTTCTTTGGCACGCAGCTGGTTCCAGCAGCAACACAATCATGTCTCTATCAGAAGCTCCTTATAAAGCACTAGCAAAAAAAAAAAGTGTTAAATAGAACTCAATCCAAAAAAACACCTGAGATGCTCTATCTTTTGATGTCTGTTGCATACACTAGCTATACCACAGTACCTTAATTCTTAAAGCTTCATTCTGTATTGAGGAATGTGAAAAACTGGTATCATATAAAATTTTGAAACTCTCAGACTGGCAGAACAGAAGTAAATATTTGCCTGCCCAGTTAGGTTAGACAATGACTGGGATATGGAAAAACTCAATAGAGGTCCTAACATCAAACTAGAGACCACATGCACAATGAAAGACATATTGTGAATTTAGAATTTCTTCTTTTAATTAAAAGATTTCTAGACAAAAACAAACAAACAAACAAAAAACCACTTGGGTTTTGATATCTATTCTGTTTGAATTTTTTAAGATGAAGTGAAAAAAGATGTTTTAAACTTAGATTGGGATACCTTATGCTTTATTATGCTTGTATTGGGTTTATGTGGTAAAGGTTTGGCAGCAGGGGGGCCACAGGGGTGGCTTCTGTGAGAAGATTCCAGAAGCTGCCCCAGGTCAGACAAGAGCCAGCTCCAGCCGGCTCCAAAAGGGACCCGCTGCTGGCCAAAGCTGAGCCATGAGCGATGCTGGTTGTGCCTCTGGGAGAGCAGATTTAAGAAAGGGAAAAAACTGCTGCACAACAGCAGCTGGGAGTGAGAGGAGTGAGGAACAGCCCTGCAGACACCAAGGTCAGTGAAGAAGGAGGGGGAGGAGGTGCTCCAGGCACCAGAGCAGCAGTTCCCCTGCAGCCCGTGGTGAGGCCCATGGTGGAGCAGGCTGTCCCCCTGCAGCCCATGGGGTACCACATGGAGCAGATCTCCACGCTGCAGCCCGTGGAGGAGCCCACGGTGGAGCAGGTGGATGTGGCCTGAAGGAGGCTGCAGCCCAGGGAGAGCCCCCGCAGGAGCAGGCTCCGGGCCGGAGATGCAGCCCCTGGAGAGGAGCCCACGCAGGAGCAGGTGATCCGGTGGGAGCTGCCACCCATGGGGGACCCGTGCTGGAGCAGTTTGCTCCTGAAGGATGGACCCCATGGTACGGACCCATGTTGGAGCAGCTCTTGAAGAGCTGCAGCCTGTGGGAAGCCCACACAGGATCCGTTCGGGAAGGATGGCATCCCGTGGGAGGGACCCCACGCTGGAGCAGGGGCAGAGTGACCACGAAGGAGTGGCGGAGACGCAGCGATATGAGCTGATCGCAGCCTTCATTCCTCGTTCCCCTGCGCTGCTCGGGGGGAGGAGGTAGAAGAGGGTGGATGGGGGGGAAGGTGTTTTTAGTTTGCTTTAATTTCTCACTGCTCTAGTCTGCTAGCGATAGTAATAAATTATATTAATCTCCCTATGCTGAGTCTGTTTTGCCCGTGATGGTAATTGGTGAGAGACCTCCTTGTCCTTATCTTAGCCCTTGAGCCCTTGTCCATCATATTTTCTTCCTGTTCCTTTGAGGAGGGGGAGTGAGAGAGTGGTTGTGGTAGAGCTCCACTGCTCAGCTGGGTAAAACCACCAGAATGCTCAATTCCATAACTGATGATTCTTGACAGAATAGCAACTTTCTAACCGAAGACTACTGCTAACAGAAGTGAAGTGCTTGCTTTATATCCACTAGCCCTTCACAGTAAGTTCTACAAGTAGTTTCCCTTACCGTTCGAGTATTTTTAATCGATCTCAGAATTTTCCTGCACTAAAATATACTTTTATATATAGTTTTATGTATATACTCTCTTTTACTATACATACACATTTTTCTTAATACTACCTATTAAACTTCTACCAGAAAGAAGCCAGCAAGAGGAAGTAATACTGTAAATACGCTTGAGGTTTCTCTATTTAACTCCAACTTAGATTTCTTGAAAGCGAGAATCTAGAATGGTGGCTTTTAATTTATCTTTTCAATCTTCCAGTCAAGGTATGAATTTATACAGCAAACTGAAACTTGCTGACAAAGTCTTTAGTCCTTACTTAAAGGTCTTTCGTGGTCCACAAACTGTTAAACACATGAAACGAACTAAACCCACAGAAGTTACTACCTTCTGTTAACATCAGCTTTCAAGCCTGCAAAGAATGGTAAAAGTCTTTGGCGTAAGCAGCTACTTTCTGCTTACTGGAAATAGGGAGTACACTACATCCCAGTCAGCCACTTTCCAGATAAGCTGCACTGAGCACATCACTTTTTACCTACAAAGAAGGAAGGTCTGCGCAAGTCCTCCATACCTTGTTCTACAGGAAACATAGGAAGAGCGAAGAGATGGGAAATCAGATTGCTATTCAATTAGCACCAATGTTTCACATTTGCAGTCCCTGTTCTACCTCGGGCTTGTCTTGCTGTTCAGGTATAACTGCCCTTCCTTGCTGATTAAGCTTCCTTATTACTAGCTAACTAGTATGCATTTACTTGTATTCAAGTTTGCAATAAGAATGCCTTCAAGAACTCAAAAGAAAAAATGCACTGCCTAACTTTAAGAGTCAGCTTCTCAGAGCACTGCTATTAAGTTTTTACATCTATACTCACTCGCTATGTGGGTGAACAGTACCTGTAATATTTTACCTTGAGCTACTTGAAATATTCCAGAGTAGTGACTTCAAGTGAGTAAAAAGCTGGAGAGTAGACTCTACTGTAATCATCACACAGAAATCAGAACATCAAGCAACAAGATTAGATGATGGTGTTTATCTTAGTCTACAACCTCCATCATGCTTGGTACTAGAACTGATTTACAGCTTCACAGATTGCTAACGTAGGCAAGGAAAGTCCAAACAGTGCCAACAAATTATGCAACCGTGAAAACACAAAGTGGACTTTTCCACCTGTAGCAAAACAGAAATTCAGGCGTAGCATCTGCAACAAGGGAAAGTTTTCTGCTCATCTACCAGATTGTTGAGTAGATGCAACTGTGCAAAGGAGCACAGCATATCAGCCATTTCTTTCACAAACTTCAGAAATGCATCCTCTTCACAGCCAGTCACGACAAGTAGAAGACAGCTACAATTCCTTACCACAGTACTGACCAATGTATAAAGACTAAGGAGGGCTGGAGAAAGGCCCGATCATAAGCCTATTGCTCAGAATTCTACAGGCTTTCCACACCTTCTGCAAGTCAAAGCGTTTCCATAAAACAATATAAAGCCATATCCATGAGGCCTGTGTATTTTTGTAAATCCAGTCTTGATCCACTGCTTTTCTTAACTCTCTAAAGTAATGATGGTAGCTCCCACAGATCAGGCTGTATTTCATTGCGATCAGGGCTGTCACTCCAGAGTGATAGCCATGCAGCCTTACACCAGACATCAAAGAGCGGCGAATCACTGTACTACACTTGTAAAGTGTCAAATTTATAAAGTGACATAATTTTCAAATATTTTTTGGTTATTACCAATGCTGCTGCTTGGATTACCACTGTGTTCACCTTCATCTCTTCTTCGTTTCTACCTATTCCTGAAAGTCTGATCTTTGCAGTTTCTTCCCAGCAGCAATTCTCAATTGCTTTCTCAACTTGTTTTGCTTCTCTCCCTATCTTAGTTAAGGATAATTCACTAACCACAGTACTATTTTGCTACTGATGTCTTCTACCATTCTGAAGAATTCACATTTCCAGATATAAAGGTTAAACAAAGGAATACTTCCCCGACTAGAGATAGGTATTTGTCTGCAGTCAGGCAGTTGTCTGCAGCTGGCTTTGGCATTTCNAAAAAAAAAAAAAAAGACAAGACTAAACAACAGGGACAAGTCAGCTTAAGGTATCCTGTAACTGTCAGACTCCTTTTGCAATGATTATTCTAATAACGGAAACAGGCTAGAAAGAAAAGGGTTCTATCACTTAAAATGGAAAGCTTTCAGTTTTCACTTATGAAAACAGAGTTTCCTGATAATACACAGCAAACATGCAAATAGGTTTTCCAACACTTGCCTGTGAAATAGGCTACAGGGCTACAGGGTTAATGATTGATACAAGTCTGGAAAAAAAAAAGTTTTTATCATTTTACAATTTTTAAAGCTTTAAGATGCGTTCAGCAGCACATTCAAGATGAAGAATAAAGTCTTGCTTCACAAGTGACTATCAAGTTTCAAGTACTATGAATCTTCCTGGTACTTTTAACAAAGTTGCTGGGAAGATTTTATTATGTTTAATTGTTTTAGTCTTATGAATTGCTACAGTTTTTACATAACTTTGATATACTGGTATTTATGGGCAAAGTTTGACACAAAGTAGTTTTCCTACATTATGCTTGGCAAGGTGGTCTGCTTCATGTAGTAAAAAAATTACACAAAAAATTCATCAGAGTTGTCCCTGATAAGTTAATGTTTGAGGTCTTATAGTTCAGAAGACTAGCCTTGCTCACACCATTTTATTTGTTTGTTTTTCTATTCTCACCTGACAAGGCTTGTTTTATTTTAAAGTAACCAGGAATATTTTGCATCTTACTAGAAGAAACTCCAAACCAACTAGACCAGTATTGTCTTTATTGGAAGTAGAAATCTTCAAAAAGTGTTATGTATTAGAAATTACAAATTATTCACAAGATAAAAAGTTTATCATCTTTCTAGGACATTACTTCATACAACAGGAAGTTTGAAACAAAAATACACAAAAGTTATTGAAGTTTCTTTAGTTTTACTGCTCGTAGATTTCCACCTAATGTCACCTGAACACTTCTCTCTTCCATTTCTTCCCACTCCACCACTCACTGTGCTACATGCAAGCTTAATGGCCAGCCAGTGCTGACTGATCAGCAGGCAATTCTGTTCTTCTTGGATTTCTTCACTTGAAGCAATAACTCAGATCTCTCTCCCCTACCCAAATGGATGTTTCCATAAAGTCCACAGAACTCAGTTTTCTTTATGACCTCTGACTTATGGAATCAACTAGGAGGCTGTGATCAGAAATAGTGCAGAAACACAGATGGATAGACTAACAGCACGGTCACAACCATCTCTTAGAAGAGAAGTCTAAAGCCACTTTTTTTTTTTTTGCAAGTTTGCCTTGACTTCTTAAATCTCCAGCGTTTATCACATTTCCAGTTTTAGAAATCTGAACTTCCCAGCGCAGGAGACTCTTGTTGAAATTTGCATTGTTCTAGAAAGAGAACTTTTAATTCCACCCCTACAAATTGGCTGTCCTCCTGCATGGAGACAGGGAAGTTCTAATCAGGGTCTTCCAACCAAGTGAACACTCTGCACATTCTAGAGAACTAGCATTCAGTATTAGGAGACTTTTTTGTTTGTTGTTTTTAAATTAAAAAACAGCTGGAAAACTCTACTTCCACTTTGGAAGACAAATACATAGCCAACACTTTCAGTAGTCATACTGCTTTGACATCTCTATGAAAAATGAAGCCTCACGAAGTACTGCATATCAAAAACTAAAATTAACAGCCCAGCTTTAGAAACAGTCTACTGCATGTTTTATACAACACATATTATGCATGTGTGCCTTGCACTTCACAGGCACTAGCTTTACTCTACCTTTCCAATCCTCTCTGTTTCAGCTTTTGACACTTGGAACATTTTGCCTCCTCAAAAGAGTGAGGCTGTTCTGTTGGATGCTGATGCAGCTTTAATGCTATCTAAGCTTTATTACATAAGGTATCTGCACGGTCATTACAATTCTTAGCTGAAGCAATGTGAATGTAACAAGCAGATTAAGCATCTGTAAGAAAGCATGGCCAGACCTCCTAACTGTGGACTGCTTCCTAACCAAGAAGCTTTGGCACAAAGTTCAAATGTAAATCAGTTTTAATAAACAAAATATACGAGAGTATACCTCCCAAAATAACTGAAATGAGTGCTTACCTTGACTCTCCACTGCTGTTTCTTACACTTTCTTCATCACTGTGCCCATTCATTGTAAATATTAAGAAGTTTAGAAGATAAATAAAAGTCCACTCAGGTTACAAGGTGGATGTCAAGAATCCACTTCCTGGTACACTGTATGTTTTCCGGGTGATGAGTTTGGTCTACTGTTCTCTGCAGATAGTCAAGATTTTTCCCCAAATACCTAAAATGGTAAAGAAAAATATTAACAAAATTTGAAATGATATTTTCAACTAAAAAGATATTAAAAATATCTTGTCCTGCCACACTAACACTGAAAGTAGGCATCTATCATATTTGATGTCATCTTTTTAACTGAAAAATAACTTTCTGTGTTACCCATTCCTGGTTGTTTATCACCATTTTTTGTCTGGAAAAAAAAAATCTTTCCTGATGTCTATGAAAAATGGAAACAATTTTCCTCAACAGGTCTTTTTATTAGCTACACTTAAAAAAAAAAAATGGAAAGAACCGACATACACAAAATGCACCAAAGGAAAGACCTGTCTATTTTTTTGCCCAATTGCAGTGAGGTCCCAGCATACAGGACCTTAGCTCCTTTATGCAACTTTTCATTGACATTGCTATCAAGATGACAGTTCTGCTGAACCACCAGCTGCAGAACAGGAAACGTTATGGAAATGGCCCTCTCTCCAGTATTGTAGGGCAAGAAGCATGGTTTACTGAGTCTGCACCGCACCTCGTGGCATAACTTTTGCCATAGTACTGATCTCAGGACAAACTAGACATAAATTTTGAAGGAAAACTGCCTCTCTAAACTCATAGGTAAAGACTAGAGATTTTAATGATCTGCTAAGATCTGCTTAGTGAGATGTGTTTTCATGCAGGAAACAAACACAGTGGAAGCATTTTCAGATACACACATAATGTTTACATCCAGCTGGGAGTAGAAGCAGGAAGATGGAAGACTGCTGCTAAAAAAAAAAAGAAAAAGAAAAAGAAAGGCTAAACTAAATTAAACCAGCCAGATCCCACAGATGGAAGGCTCCTCATTCCTCATACAAGAGCATCTTAAATCTGATCACTGCAGTATCAGACGCACCTATAGAAAGTTTAGGCTCACGATAAATAGACTGCACGTATAAACTCACTGAAAATCAGATAAAGAGCAGCGCGTCTTAGATTTAGCAGTGTGAAAGCGATTACAGCCTAGCCTGCAGGTTCCCTGCCCCGAGGTGCTCTCCTTAATGTGCAGCAGCCCAACCCACAGCTCATGGGGGCGAGGGAGGGGGAAGCCTCGCTGCGGGGTGGGAATTTCCCCACGCTCACGCACCACCTCAGACACTCGGCCGCTCCGGCCAGCGAACAAAGGCGATGACGGAAGGAAAATTATCGGAAGGAGCCCTTTAACCCGTGAGAGGCCACGAAGCGAGGTCGGGGATCCCGCGGCCGCCAGCCGGGCGGCTCCCCGCGGCCCGGCCGCTGCTGCCCGAGGAGGCCGCGTTCTGCGCCGCCCGGCAGCGGCTCCCCACCGCCTGCCC
>VXAL01010101.1:1339-16587 GCA_013399475.1 Chauna torquata | reverse complement strand
CGGCGGGGCGCCATGACCCGAGCAGCGCGGCCGCTGGCCCGGCTCGGGCCGCGCTACAGCGCTTTGCGCGGGGTATGTGGTTTGTTTTTGTGTGTGTGCGTGTGTGTGTTTGCTCCGGGTTTTCCCGGAGCGTTTCTTACTCTTCGTGAACAGTCACAAGGGGTGTTGGGGCGTCCTTAGGAAGGAGGAGGAGACCTTCCTCCTTCCATTCCGGTGTCTAACACCCGCTGTTTCAACGTGGTTAATAAGTGAACCGTTTGTTTACGGTGGCTCATGTTCCTTAAAAAAAAAAAAAAAAAAAATCGTNAAAATCGTGTAAGTCGCGTTACTGCGGGATTCCGAATGTTCCCAGGGTGGCAAAGGGACATGGGGGCAGCCAAGTGAGGGGCTGTGCTACCGGCAGCATGGCTCCGCAGCCAAACACCATGTAGGAATGAGGAAGCAACTCACCTGCCTTCTCTGCCTCGGATGGATGCACATCTATGCAATTACGCTCCACCACGCCTCCGGGCATTGTGGGGTTGCTGCTGGCGGAGACTTGGTGCCAGGCCTGGGCATTTCTTCAACACCCTGCAAAAGAAGTCAAGATTAGCACAAAAACAGTTCACTCATCAAGGAAGGGAAGGCTAGAAGGAAGAGAGTTGCTGTATGGAGGTATTAGAGTACAGTGGTTACAGTAGCTGTCAAATCAATCCGAGCTTGAAGAGTTGTGCTGGCAAAGGGCCAACATCTGAGCCACAGTCAGTCAGCTGGAGACCTCTTGGGCCCATGGCTTACCTCATGGTTGCCCTTCAAGGCTGAGCAAAGCTGGGTGCTGCAGTGCTCACTGGAGGGTGGAGAGCCCATGCTCCCGCCACCCCTTCAGCTAGATGGCTGGGGTTTCCTGAAGCTTCTCCTTCTGCTCACCATGCAGGTTGTTGGGTCAGCTGCCATGGACACCATCTCTCTGTCTGAGAAACAGCAGAGGCTAGATTGGGCGTATCTGCTAGCCTATCTTTCGAGAAGCATAGGAAATTACCCCAAAGTCTCAGGGGTTGAAGGCAGAGAATATTTTTTTTCCTCTAGAGTTAAAAGATGCACCAGGAATCGCTCAGTCAAGAAAATGGCCTCAAAGTCTACAAAAAGGCTATAGTAGACTGTTGCTTATTGAAGCATTTAAGTTTGCCTAAGTCACCTTAAAGGAGGATATTTTATTGTGACAGACAAAGGTGCTGTAAGATCAATGGACTAAAGTTTAAATTTAATTATCAGAATGAAAATTACTGTTTTAAATTAAGGTAATTAATACCAAAAACCAACCAACCAAACAACCAACCAAACCCTTTACAAAGGATGGTTCCAACCATAATAGAAGGATTTTTGTTACTTTTATGGATTTGTTAATTTTAAGGAAAGAAACTGTAGGAAACCATTGCCTTGTTCAACCAGCAGTTACAGACCTTATGCAGGAATTGCGGAATAAAGCAGTTATCTGCAGAAAGCAGGTGATAAGACCAAGTTGATAAGAATTCTGAAACATGCTATGTGTTAGGTACACAACTGATGGGGCTTACATAGATGAATAATTTGAATTATACAGATGTATAGATGAAGAACAATAGTTGTACTAGTCTTCAGTGGATGTCCTTAGAGCTGGTTACAAAACTCCTGTAGGTCAATATAGATATGTAAATACGTAATTGACCCCTTTGATATAAATATAATCCACAGAATCAATAAAACCCTTAATAATGAAACCACACCTAAATACACATAAAAGGAATTACATGAGTCTAGCATCCCTTTCTGTTTACAGAATCTCTCTTACAAAGTACTATACTTTGCCTAGTTGGACATACATCGAAAATGCTCAGGCAAGAAAGAGGTAGAGGAACAAACCAAAAGAGAACACCAAATAAATTCCAGCAGTTCCAGTTGCTTAGCTACAGAACGCACTCAATTCTTATTAACCATCTAAAAAGCTAAATATCAATAAAAAGGGCAGATGTTAGTCAAATTCCTCTATTTTTGCTTCCCACTTCCTCTCTTTAAGTTCCTAATTATTCATAGAGATATCGTCCTTCCCTTTTCTTCATTTCCCATCCTTCCTACTGATTTGTAAGAAGTCATGTATAGAAAATAGTTTTACTCTGCTAGAAAATATCTTTCCAGGCTGCTGCTTAGAGTTATGTGCATAAATTCATTTTGATACATGTTGATTTTTAATCCGTAGTAACATCAACAGCAGTACTGTTCCCTAGAGGGCAAGACGTATGAGGAGCGGCTGAGGTCACTTGCGTTGTTCAGCCCAGAGAAGAGGAGGCTGAGGGGAGGCCTCATGGCGGCCTGCAGCTTCCTCACAAGGGGAGCGGAGGGGCAGGCGCTGATCTCTTCTCTCTGGTGACAGCGACAGGACCCGAGGGAACGGCATGGAGCTGTGACAGGGGAGGTTCAGGCTGGGTGCTAGGAAAAGGTTCTTCACCGAGATGGTGGTCGGGCACTGGAACAGGCTCCCCAGGGCAGTGGTCACAGCACCGAGCCTGCTGGAGTTCAAGAAGCGTTTGGACAATGCTGTCAGACATCTGGTCTGATTTTTGGGTGGTCCTGTGCGGAGCTGGGAGTTGGAGTCCTTGTGGGTCCCTTCCAACTCATGATTTTCTATGGTTCTATGATTCTAATCAACTCCTGTTGGCAAGTGAAAGTCAAGTACTATTCCCATTAGTCCAATATGTTGCTTTAGCTATTAGCACAGGAATTAACAAAAATCTCTCTTTCAGGTAAAATGTCAAGGGAGAAAGTCCAAGTTTTTTTCATTTCACATGACAATTACTACTTTGTATTTTGCATCATCAGAGTTCCTGTGGTGACAGGTCCTCCATTTAAATATCATTGATCACACTGCACATGCAGTTTCCCTGCAGTTTAATGCCTCAAATCAGCAAACATTTTTAATATGTGCACAATCTCCTGGCATTCCTCTGTGTGGAATGAGTGTTCATGAGTGTTTTGAGGCCTTTGCTTCATTAAGAAGATGGGCATATTCTTCAAGATTGACTACACAGTAAGAAGGTCTGGGTGTACATATGTTAAGTATAATTGCAATGGTTTATTTTAGCTATCAAAAGTAACAGTGAAAATATGACAGAATGAATATTAGCAGAAATTAATAAACTGAGCGCTAAACAATTACACCAACTGTACTGTCAAGATTGTAACATCACTTGTTGTGATACATGTTTCCTTTTGCAGGTGCACAGCACCTCTATCATTTTCACAGTTACATCCAGTGCAGCATAGCAGATGTCTTGGAGAGCTGCCCTGTGGTTGCTAGAAGGTTCTGGAGTGGGCAATGCTGTTTTAGATTAATTAAGCAACAACATACATACTTGCACCTGCTACGAGCGCCCCTTTGCCAGGAAGGCGTTTACGTGTAATCTTTACCATAACCTGTTACTATTGGATAATCTGCTATAAACAGTCATTTTCTTGCCAGGAGTTCAACACCAGTAGTTTCTACATTCAAATTAGTAAGGTTAAACCTACCTCCTTTCCAATGAGGATCAGTACGTAGCTTGTTTGTACAGTTCCGTGATTTAATTAGATCTGAGAAGTCCTTCTGTTTCCTGTCTGTGGCAGACAAGCTAACCTGTGTTCACTCATGGAAACTGTTTCCTGAACACAGCACTTAAAAATGACTAGTCTATACTTTGTAACTGACGAGATAATCTATATTTCTTGTCTTTTAGATATGTGCGTTTCCCTAGGATGTACTTCCTCATACCCTTTCATTTGTGTTCATGAAATTAGGGTGCCTCCCATTTGCTAACTTCACCTCGAATCATAGCAGTACTAGGCAAGCTTAAGGCTCAAGCAGAACAAAGTTCTATTTCACCAAGACAGGAACTGAACTCCTAATTACAAAACTAGGAAGAAGTCTCCATCTTGTTTTATATCTTGCTTAATAGTCTTCTTAACTTCTTCAGTTTCCTTCACCTAAATTCTTTCGGTAGAATTTCTCAGTTTTCTGTAGCTTACATTACAGCTCATGAAATCACATACCTTGCTCACCTCCTCAACAATCTCTTGCTAAAGTGACCCTTTCAGTTCAAGGATCATTTTTAGGACACATGAGAAATTGCCAGCCTGACCCTCCTTGGGACTAAGGTATGGTTTCACAATGGTTTAAATTAACTGAAGTTAGAGCTGCTGTGGTCCCATCCTCTCTTTTTCAATGCCGTTCAAAAATTAGTTCCATTCAAAAATGATTGCTTTCTGGCCACTTTGACTTTCTAAACTAGGTCACCACACAGCTGCACATGCAATGATCCTTGTGCAACAAGATATTAGCAGCAATTGTGATTTAGAGTGATTAGAAATTGCCAAAACTACCAGGAGATCTTTCTCCATGTCCCCGTGAGAGATACATTTCTCTTTCACCTCAGAATTAGTTTGCATTGGCATCTTTAGCCAACTCCTTCTTGCCCAGATGGCATAAGAAAGTATGCATGATATTCCTATCTTTGCAGCATTTCACATCATAAGTAATATTCACTTCTGTTAAACATATCTTCTAGTCTGTGTCAAGAAACAAATACATGTGATGCACAATGTTTTAAGGACAGTTGGATGAAGCTTTTTGTTATGACATAAAAGCTATCACCTATGGGAATTAACAGTCTTTTTCTGACTGTGTATTACAGGTTTCTGGCATCTAAGTATGCTTCCAGGATGTGGGTAAGAATATTTATTGTGCCTAAAGTGTCACTGAATTAACTATCCCCAACCTCTGGCTGGTCTGAAGCTGGATTTGTGCTTGTAAACAAAATATAATCAATACACAGTCCAAGTTATGTTCACTGCTACATATTTAATATAATCCATTTCGATGCCTATATTTTGAGGTCATTCATCTTAACACATTTCATTTTTTCACTAGTGGTGGTGGCTAAGGTTTACCATAGTATCTTTACAATAAAGGTTTTTTGACTGTTCTGTTTTTAGCATTTAGAAGATATTCTGGGCAAAGAAGACTTTTTCTTCTTAAATTAGTGAAACCTTAAATACTGTATCTAGCAGTCTTTAGTGAGGTAAGATACACACGTGAAATATCCTTACTGTTTAACTAGGCACTCAGTTACATACTGATTTCTACCCTTTTTCTTATCTGCTTTCTAAACAACTTCCCTGTCCTACTTAGTGCTTCAATTTTAATCCCTTCCCTCTTCAATTAATTCCAAAACATTTCCCGAGAAGCTCAAAGACCACAAAACTAGATAAAATAAAGATGTTTTCTTCCTCAGTAGGGCTTACATGCAGCAGGCACGGCCTAGTTTGCCTGGTTTACGCTCATTTTGTATCCCTACTGTTATTCTGCTTCATTTTATATTCTCCCTTCTACATTTAAAATGTTTGCTAAGAAACCATCGATAACAATTAATGTAGGTAAACAAGTCATCATTCTGTCACTTAACTACTACATCTTTCTTCCCTGCTCCTTCCTTCCTTCTAGCTCTTTCATTTACCACACCCCAAAACCCTTCTCACTTACCTCACCTCCCCACTTGGGCCCCATCAACCAGCCAACTGCACAATGCAGAGGATTAGAGAGATTAAGGTTTAGTAGAAAACAAAGGTGACAAAAATCATCGCTTTTATAGAAATTGCTATGGGATCTATTAAAGCATAGTCAGTAAGAGGAAACAGTAGAATAGAATTGTGTTTCTCTGTTTCAAATAGTTGGAAAAAAAAAACAGTAATTCAGTTCTTGTTTATAGGAGGAAAAAGCTCATCTAAATTTCTTCACAATTCAGCCCATGGGCCACTTGTAAATTACTCTTGCTAGAAATCAGTTTAGTTTACATCTGCTGCTCACTTAGGTCTTGTCTTCACATACAGCTGATTAGAAATAGTTATTTCTAAACATTGTTATGTGTAGATATTCACATCACAGTAAGATACAAGGTTTTGTTAGGCTTAAATGTCATTATTCTGTAAATACCTCAAATGCAGGCAGACTTAATTACAGAGCAGGGAAACTAGAAATACGGAAGAAATCATAACAGAATCCTAGTGTCTAGTTAAATAAAATGGCTAAATTTGGCCAACTAAGCATAGGTTTTTGAGTAATACAGTTATAAACTTTTTAAATTATTTGTGCTATCCCTTGAAAAATAGGCACATGTGCTTAAAGTAAATGAAGTAAATAAAGGGAGGTTGGACTAGATGATCTTCAGAGATCCCTTCCAACCCTGCCCATTCTGTGATTCTGTGATTATTTGCAAGTTAAAATTAAATATAACAGCTTCAACTGGTGTAAGTATGTACATAAATTTTCTTAACTACACAAGTTTAATTAAAATGAACAACAAACTGATAATTGGGCAACTATGATTCAAGGATTTACTTACACCTGATAATATATAGTAAAATAGGTTAAAACCTTTTTAGAAATTTCAGCCTTGTCTGGACAGAGTATCTGTACATGATTGGAACACCTGAACAGCAACATGGTATCGATGCATTGGTTGTTTTGCTGAACAGATCAGAGAACTAATTATAACATTGGAATTTAAGTGGCTATAAGGAGGCTTCAATGTTAGCATCCATCAGGACAGCTGAGGAAAATGCACACTTTTCTTCCTACCACTGTTTAGTTTGGTCTAGTCCAAAATTATTGTTGGTTTGTTGGAGCTAGTAATTCTAAAAGCAGCTGAAGGGTGTAGACCTTGCCTGCCTTATAAGCATGGTGTTCCTGTCAGCCTAACCTTTTTAATGTTTACCTAGACAAAGTATAAACTGATATTGAAGTAACCTTCCCCCTCACTCTCAGACAATAACCCTTGGTATTTTCAAGATAAAGACAAAACTCTGCCTATTTTCTGCACAGTCTACAGTAGATATTTTAAAACTATGTTCTGGAGTAGCAGAAAGAAATGAAATCCTGCAGACTCATTCAGTCACAATAAGCCCTTTATTTGTTTGAATAATAAATCTAGCATCCAGGGTTAAAGAAGAAACTTACGGTAATGATCCTTCAAGCCCTAAGTATTCTTTCTATAAATAACTTTCAGGTGATAATTCTAAACATGGCTATTTTCTTCTTAATCTTGTCATTTTATTATCTTTTTCTTTAAAGTCAGACTGATCATACTAATTCTTCCAGAAGATATTTTAAATAAATAAGGAACTTTTCTACTGAATGAGCTTGTCATCCAGTTAGTTCTAGAGCTTTTGTTCACTTAGTTTTGAATTCTGATAATGAAAGAAATAGACTATTTTCCTTAATAGCCTTTGATAGACATTCTGTGATGATATTGCAAGTCTTTAGTTTCCTATAGTTGTGGTGTGTCTGGAAGGGCAAAGACATTTTCTGATATGAATGGAATGTGGATGGCCTCTGGTTTGTTACTTTTTTTTTTTTTTGGCTATGCTTTCAATTCTTCTCACTCTGTTTTCTAGGATCTCAGATTGTTCTGAGAATGCTCAGACTGTTCTGCTCATGAAGCAACAATTATAGCTGTTAACATAATTAGTAAAAGTTGTATCCTTAACCCATGTGCACATGAGGTTCCGTCTTAGGTACCTGATAATTTGAGGTCTGTGATTTATGTCTATATATATGTGTGCATACAAAAGCCAAGAGGCTAGATATACCAGCGGAGAGAGTTCTTGCTGCTTTAATTTAGGAATCCACTAAAATCTTCTTTGTTGCTGATGCTAGAAAGTGGTGCATACTCTAACAAAAACTTCTATTAAGTTCTGTTTTTTTTTGTTGTGTGTCATGCTTGTGTATATTGAATTAATCGACAAGGTAAGTTAAAGAAAACTTTTAAAAGCCAGAATAAATACTGTAAATGCCCAGGCGAAATGAACAAGTCCTTGTGAAGATGTATGTTTGAATTAGCCTATGTTTCAATTAGTAGGCTTTTTGGTGTACTGCTTGACACTGAAGATAAATACAATGGTTCTTGATACTAGATAGGTAGGTAACATTAGTGAAACTTCTATAAATGGACCAATATATCTCCAGTATATTAACCCTCACTTTGAGAATCTGATATTGTTTCCAAATGGTCTCACTTTCTAAAGCGATAATATTTGTAATTAACTGATTTTGTTAAGTGTTCTAAATTTACTTTCTAGTTCTAATTTTAGTTGAAAATTAGCTCATAAATTAAAGATTAAGAAATTTGCCCTTGGCATATCTGATTTTTGGCCTAGATCAAATGAATGAAGAGAAGCTGAAGAAGGGTGGGGAGCAACAATCAGCTGGATAAAACTGACTTCAGACTACTGTAAGCTGCAAGCCTTACTGAGGCTACTCTAATTTGCATGTGACAGTCCTCATCTGCAGCTGTACAAGTGCTGTGATTATGTTTCCTGCTGCTGTACTCCAGAGCAATTCCGATGTGGGTGGTAAGCCATTGCTGAGCAACTGGAGCATCTTCAGAGTCTGCCTCCTTTTGTCACAACAGTTTTCCTTCAGGACAGGTTGTGCTTTCTTGCATGTTTACTGAGCACTTCAATCACATAGAAAAAAGTATATCCGTTCAATATCCAAGACATGATACAGCTTATTTCAATTCTCACCTATTGATTTGCAAATCTGTATCTTATTTCAAAAGAGCACTTTGGTTCTAAAGTCATACAGGCTTTAAATGTAAAAACAGAGCTGGTTATGTTTAGAAAGGAAAACATAATGACATGAGCAGGCCCAGCCATAACCACACTAGCTAATAGATATCATGTTCTTGTTTACAGGGTGAGACTAGTTAGCTTTGTTGCAGGTTCAGGCTGTACCTGGCAGTCTCCAAATACTTAAAATAAGGTTAAAAAAAAAAAAAAAAGTGTTTCGGGAACAGCTAACTAAGAATTTTTTCTGCAAACTCGTATCCCATATATTACCATCCCAATCTCTGTTATGTTCCCTGTCCTTCCCCAGTCTTCAAAGACTCAGGTTCATTTTTGTATCTGCTAACTGTGCTCAGATGTGGGGTGAAGGAGAGGGAAAGCAGGAGGCTGATTTTGTTTTGCCAGGTACCAGCTCGGCTAAAACTACAGCCCTTTTCCTAAGCAGGGGCATTCTTTTAGACTTCTCTTTAAAACTACAGGCTTTCTATTTTCAGAGCCCTAGTCCTTTTGATAGAGTTGGCTGAACTTGCTAGCTGATCTCAAAAGTTATTGCAGAAGAAGGTGAGGAACCGAAAAGTAAATGAAGACAATGCAGCCACATACTTTTTTTTTTTTTTTTTTAAAATTAGAAAGCACTACTAGAAGAAATGCCAGTAATGTGTGGGAAAGACACTACCCAGTCTTTCAAGGACTCTCTCTACACTCTGCTTGCAAAGCACGCCTGAAAATTTAAGTTTAAATTTACTTAAAGCATTCATTGAGCAGTCCAAAATTATCAACTCCTAGATGTAGACATAAGCTATCATAAGGGTGTTTTAGAGAGCTGCTATGCTATTTCTAGGTTAGATTTCTTTCTTCGGGGTGTGCAACACTAATATCATACAGATCTTGTTCATCTGGCCTTTTCTTGCTTTTGCTGTTTGCATCCACATGTTTCATGAACATCCAGTAGTCTCTTTACTGATTATTCCCCCCCCAAATTCAGCTGGCTGGCCAGCCAGCCTGTTTGGTACAGTATTGACCAGATAGACGTGGCGGGTCTTGTGTGCCACAGCAAAAGGCTGAGCAACTTTCAGGGAATATATACTTTTGCTTACTGAGCTCCCACCAGAGGACAACTTGATAAGTGCCATCATTACATGTTCTTATGCATGAAATATCCATTCTTTGTAATGTGTGATTGTAGTCTTAGATTTTGCAATTCACTGGAAGTTAAGAGGTATAAAGTCACTATGCATATGCCACTATGTATAACACTGTATTTCCATTTGGAGCTTTTGTTTTCACAGCTATTTCAATCACAAGCCACCCCTAATCATATCCCAGCTAGACACAGTTTACACTACAGACATGTACAAATGCAGATGACTGGATCTTCTGCTCAGCTACAAGAAGGCTACTTTTATCCATCAGTTCTAACAAACCAATATATGTTACACTAGTATAACTACTATAATCGGCCAAAACCTTGGAACGTTATGCCTCTTTTGTACTAAAATAACATAATTTTCTCACTAGAGCAACTGAAATTATTGTCTTAGACTTGTTTCAAGCTGTATCAGACAGCGGTTTTATTCCCAGTTCTACTAGTATTACAGGTAGATCATGCTAGCAGATACACAAGTTCATAATGAGCTACTGAATATTTTCACTATTTGAATCTTCAGTTAAGACTATCTCTGAGAAGACTGCACAGCCGTATTAGTTATAAAGCACTATAATTTGGATGCAGAAGTTCGGCTCAAAGCTACAGATTGTTACTAACCCTAATGCTGAAGGGAAAAATAGCCCAAAGAAACTGAAGGAATCATAGGTGAACTGTTTTTTGCAGTTAGTAAAGGGAGGGTGAACAGCAGCTCTGTCTGAAAGAGAAATTGTCCTTCTGTACTTAAACATTTAACATGCAGAACATGTAGAAATCTGTTGAAAACGCCTGTACTACATTGCTTTATACAACAATAATAATCGGAGTTAGACCCATAACTTGCTCCTTGATTTAGTCAGTGATAAAAAGCAATGACTTTGAAGTTGAGAACAAATAATTTCTCATAGCAAATGAAAAATACATTCATACTTTCACAACATTTTTACCAACAGCAAGAAGTTAATTCTCTAAATATTCCTGGGAGGCAGTATTACCCACAGGTTACAGTACGAAAATGAAGACACAAAATGCTTACACAATAAATGAGAATTAAAGTTATACAATAGAAGAAGAAGAAACAAGCGTACAGAACGTTAATCTGCAGGGACTTTAAAGCAAGTCAATAAAGACACAACAATGGCTTCCTCTGATGGCATTTATTTTCTCAAGATACTAATTACATAATAGATTTACTACTAATGTAATTCAAAAGAGGTGACTGGGACCTTCTTAGTGTTTTAAGGCCTTGTCCTGGACAGTTCGTTAACATATTGAAATGTAGGTCTCTGTCTTGGTTTCTTACCTATGAGCTGGGATAAAAGTTCTTCTGAAGTTATCAGTATCAAGTTTTAATCCTTCTACTAAAAGACAACAGAAGCTATGACCATAAGGCTGAGAATTTACATGCCTTCAGTGACTAGCTGTCGCCTTGTGGTTGAATGAAAAGATGAGTTCCACAGACTGCAGTCATGTAGTCCAGTATTGCAAATATAGGCTGCAATTCTCTAGTTTTCCATTTGGATGGTATGTGGGAAAAAGCTGAGTGTGTGCTATAGCTCCTACACTACCTTTCATAAAGCCAGAGTTAGGTGATAAACATTTGCCCTTATAATTGTATCAAAGGAGAATAGTTGGAATAGAGAACCTGAAGGATAGTAACGGGGTACACAGATTTAGTCTACCACTTCTAAGATTCTGCACATCTCCATAAAGCAGAGTAAAAGTTGTGTAGTTTGGCAGCATGTTCCTCAACTTAGTCATTGTTATGGCTGTTATGTCACGTAGTATCAGTATAAAGTTCACAATAAAAGAAATACAAGCTTAGATGGGTGTGTACCATAAACACTCTTCTTACTGAATCTTTTTCACAGTGGATTAATGATGAAATCACTGCCTCTCTAGCAGGAATAAATGACTTATAGCCAAGAATCTGTTAACTGAGGGCTAAGTCAACCAGAAAACCCAAACAAAGGGAAGAGAAATAACTTGCAGTTTCATTGCGAAACAATCTATGAGAACAAAATAATTTGCTTACTTCAAATTGTATATTGTAGCAGAAACCAATTAAAAATGTAAAAAAGTAACATTGCAAATTCTCTGTAGCTACTCCGACTTCCGGATGAGTTTGTGAGGCTTTCCAATTCACATCTACAGTTTACACCTGCCATGAATTCACAGAACTCTATCTTTTCTGCTCCTTTTCTCACATATAGCTTGATATTTTGTTTGTAAAATATTTTGTTTGTTGCCAGTTATGACAGAGTTGGACAGTGAGAAGCAACGGCAAACACACAAAAACAAAAAACAAACAAAAAAAACACACACACACCTTCCCCCCACCCTCCTGCTTTTTCCCAGGCTCAGCTTCACTCCTTAATTCCCAGCTCTTCTACCACATCCTCTCATCCCAAGAGGCACAGAAGGGATAGGAACGGGTTCTCGATTCGTAACAGTTCCTCTCTGCTGCTCCTTCCTCCTCACATTTTTCCCCCTATTCCAGCATGGGGCCTCCCCATGGGATAGAATCACAGAATCATAGAACATCCCAAATCAGAAGGGACCCACAAGGATCATCGAGTCCAACTCCTGGCTCCACACAGGACCACCCAAAAATCAGACCAGATGTCTGAGAGTGTTGTCTAGACGCTTCTTGAACTCCAGCAGGCTCGGTGCTGTAACCACTGCCCTGGGGAGCCTGTTCCAGTGCCCGACCACCCTCTCAGTGAAGAACCTTTTCCTAACACCCAGCCTGAACCTCCCCTGTCACAGCTCCATGCTGTTCTCTTGGGTCCTGTTGCTGTCACCAGAGAGCAGAGATCAGCGCCTGTCCCTGTGCTCCCCTCGTGAGGAAGCTGCAGGCCGCCATGAGGCCTCCCCTCAGCCTCCTCTTCTCTGGGCTGAACAACGCAAGTGACCTCAGCCGCTCCTCATACGTCTTCCCCTCTGGACCTTTCACCATTAGCCTCCTTTGGACACTCTCTGACAGTTTAATGTCCTCCATATACTGTGGTGCCCAGAACTGCACACAGTGCTCGAGGTGAGGCCGCACCAGGCAGAGCAGAGCAGGACAATCCCTCCCCTCGCCCGGCCAGCAGCGCCGTGCCTGATGCACCCAGGGCACGGCTGGCCCTCCTGGCTGCCAGGGCACGCTGCTGGCTCGTGTTCAACTTGCTGCCGACCAGAACACCAGATCCCCTTCTGCGAGGCTGCTCTCCAGCCTCTCATCCCCCAGGCTGTACGTACAGCCAGGGCTGCCCCTTCCCAGGTGCAGAATCCAGCAGCTGCTCTTGTTCAATTTCATCTTGTTGGTGATTGCCCAGCTCTCTAATTTGTCAATGTCTCTCTGCAAGGCAGAGATCTTTCCTTCAAGACAAACCTGCTCCAGTATGGGCTCTCCACAGGCAGCAGTGTGGATGCCTGCTTTGCTACGGTCTCTCCGCAGGCTGCAGGGGGATCTCTGCTCCGAGATGGAGCCCCTCCTCCTTCTCGTTCTTCTCTGACCTTGGTGTCTGCAGGGCTGTTTCTCACTTTACCTCCCCCCTTATTCCTCAAACTACTGTACATTTTGCCCTTTCTTAAATTCATTTCCCCAAGGCACTGCCATCCTTGCTGTGGGGTCTGGCCATGCCCTGCAGTGGGGCTGTTGGAGCCGGCTGGAACCAGCTGTGTCTGTCATGGGGCAGCCCTGGACTCTCCTCAGAGGGGAACCCTGCAGACTGCCCCGGCTGCCAACACCTTGTCATGTAGACCCAATACACTAAGATATGTGATCTCTTTCTCAGTAACCAGAACTCCAGAATCTCAAAAGGTTACTTGTTGTATCCCTACTTCAATTGCTCGGGCTGCTGGAGAGCTGTTACTGCAGCACCCTGAGAGTGAGAAGTTTTGTCTGGTGGTTTACAGTAGCTGGATATGTACGAGGTGATAGTGGCACCCCCAAACCTCCAAGGGAATGCATAGTTCCTGTTCCAGTTCTGGGTACTCCAGCTCAGGAGGTACAACTCAAGGCTGATTTTTGCCCCATGGAGGGCCATGAGTTTTGTGTGTACCAAGATGTGGGTTAAGCAACATAGATTTAGCAATTATCTCTCCCTTTTGGTGGCCCTAACAAAGTCATTTGCTGAGATGCTCTTCCATTTCCTGAGGAAATCCTGCTAGTTGTGTGGCAAGACTTTGAGGGATCTGATGACTGGAAATAAGAACTCTGTATTGTACTGCAGGAAGCCGTGCTCTTACAGCCTTACATTACGTGTGTAAAATGTAAAGAACTATATAGAAGCAGAAAGCAGGAGGTACGGAGCTGGCTGTGAACACAGGCAGTGCCCTGCCTGTTGTTCCAAAGGAGGAGTTTGGGAACAACTAACCTCCGAATAATTGACAGAAATTCATGCCCTTCCTTAAGACATATAAGGTTTGGAGGGATTTGGCAGAAGGTTTCAAACCTGAATAAGACTCATTGTTTGAAATTTAAAACATCCTCCCAAAAGGGGAGGCAGCAGGGAACCTTGCAATGTTTAACATATGTGTTTGTAAGGCTGGATTCATGCTTATTTTTTAGCATGATATTCAAGATGACATGGTTAAATTTATGTGTTGAGGTGGTGACAGATCAGATCCTGGATTTTTCAAATTGGGCTTGCAAAATACTGGACATCTGCAGTATGGCTCTTCAGGTGCAAAATGGAAGTAAAAGCATTGCTGTACATCACAGAGATTTCTTAAAGTTTAGTAAACTATTATGAAAAAAGAAGATGCAATAACATGGTTTGCTAAAGAAAAGTCTCATAGGAAATTAATACCTTCATACTGTCGGCAGGAGTGCATTTGGCTGTTCCATGTTTTTGAATGGAGAGCATTCAGTAATGTGGATACCAAACATTCCTGTCCATAGTGGGTAAAACAGCAATGTTGTGTCATTTCAATGTGTGAATATGTCTTTAAGAGCCCATAATCATTTAAAGAAACTGATAAATTAAAATTTAGAAAATGTCAGATTCAAGCATATACATCCTTAATCCAAACCTTTAGTTGGGAAGTTCATACACAAATATGTATATATTAGAAATCCCACTGAGAGAATACACCTGAATTTTGGGATTATCCATTTAAAAAAATAGTTGTTATTGAACTAACTGATGTTCATGTATATACATATATGTATATATATATACATATATTTTCATTGAAGACATAGAGAATACAATAATATCATTAAATTCATGAACTATACCAACTGCCGTCTTCAAAAAATCCCCTCCTCTGATGTTAAACAATTAGTGCTCAATTAGTTAATTATTAGTTACAAATTATTTCTTAATTGTATATGGTATCATGATACTTGTCACCATTATTACAGATATAAAAACTTACATTAAATGACACACCTCACTTTAGCTGTTTACTCAAAGTACTTTTTTTTTTTGATAGAAGATATTTTCATACAAGAGAAATTCTACTACATCATTCTGTACATATGAACTTTAAACACAGATAA
>VXAL01010100.1:27760-48575 GCA_013399475.1 Chauna torquata | reverse complement strand
ACATTTATATATAAATAATATTACTCGCTGTCCTTAAAACTATCACAGATTAACCTGTCTAGTTTGCAACTAACCAAATACCAAAAAGAGATATAGGAATAAGCCCTACTTTCTTTTTCAAGAATTCCATATATAAATCACATTCCCCAGAGAGTAAGTATAGAATTAATTCCTTGGTTTTGTATCATTTAACATAACAAAGTATAGGTTCCTACAGAAGCCTTTTAGTACTACTGTAGTACATATACTCTGTAATTTATCTGTATACTAAGATACCCATTTTCTAACTTGTTTATTTTAGTTGCAATCTTATTTACTTGTCCTGATACATCCGTTCAAAAGAAACCTTGGTTAAATTAAAAATTTCTCAGAATGTGAGATGCTTGTTTTTTACTGTCATTTCTTGCATAAAAGAGAGTTTCTTCCCAAAAAATCCTGTGAAATTTCTGGTTTTAGGCACAAAAACATAGCTAATTTCAGCTGGATCAATTTCACTCAAAGAAAACAGAAATAACAGAAAGAAAAGCTTGTTATGAAAGTAACGCTTCAAACAAGTGCTATAGTCTCCCTTCTCATGAGTTAATTTTTCTGTTGAAAAACTTTAAAGTTTACTTTTAAAGCTCTTTTTTCAAAGGGAAAATCTGCTAGATCTTAGTACTGATTCATGCAACATGAATGCTTTTATTTAAATACTCCCTCGCAATTTCTCTAAAACCTTGTGAATTCTCATGTTGATATATTTACTCCTCCATAGAGCCCTACTCCCTGAAGTGATGTCATTTACTAGACATTTCCTCCAAACCATTAACACAGTAGCGTGCAAAATGAGCAAAGAGGAAGTGGAAGGGTGAAGTTGCAGAGAAAAAAAAGAGAGAAATCTGAAGAGGACAGAGTGATTATTTATTTTTAGTTTCACATCTTCATTACACTAAGGAGGAATGACCTCCTTAGCCAGAAAAATTCAAAGGAGTAGACTCCTGCAATGTCAATTTAGTAATCATCTGCACAAGCCGTTATTATCTAACATTTTTCAAGCTGTTGTACCATACTTATAATGTAACAATGACATTTTATCTACAGTTGCCATTGCACCACCAGAGATACAAGTTACACACACAACCAAGCTTTGCCAACCACAGCTTTGTCGGATGAATTGCCTTCTACACAGTAATTAACAGAAAATTTTTAAGGACATATGGGAAGAATAAAGGAGTTGAACTGAGGTTAGCACAACTTCTAAAATCCATCTCTAAATGTCCTCATTCAGAAAAGCTAGACTTTCAACAGCACACTGAAAGCTGAAGATACATATGAAACCCCCTGAACAACCCAGTAATTTAAAAGTTCAAATTTTCAGTTGTCATACTCAGTGTGCTCCATCCCTGTCAGCCCAAAACACATTAGCTATAAACATGGGTCATAACACCACTAAAATCAGCAGGACTCAAGCATGTCCAAGAGTGCTATAATTGAATATTGATTCTAGATCTCAGCTTCCTTTAAAATGACAACATGTTCCTGTCTGGTTCTCCCATTACCTTCACAGAGAAATAGGAAAAGGAATGAAATTTGTATGTGGAAATAATCATTTTCAATGTTTGGAGAAGTCTGAGTTCTGGTCTAAGTTGAAATGCAGATTCTCTTGCAATCTTACCAACACTAATGAAGCTTCAGGACCTCCCCACTCCAGGTACTATGGTTGTGCTCATAAAAATTATTCATACCTGCGTAAGTATTTCATATATTGGAAGCACTTTACAACACTTACTGAGTAAGAATCATAGACAGAGCCTTGTAAGGCTTATCATCCTCATTTTAAAGCAGTAGAGGTGAAATGACTTGCTCAAGGCCATGACATAATTTGGTGGGCAGAACTGGGATTAGAGCACAGACTTTCATGTATCACACCTCATTACTGCACATCACTCTGTCTCTCAGGTTGAGAAACTGGAAACAATTTGGAAATAGATTTCCCCTTTACTTCTTCATGTTGCCATGTCTTAGATGAGGTGTCAGAATGAAAGCTGGTACACACTGTAGGAGCATTATTGATCCCAATTCATTCTTCAGCAGAACTGGAACCCATCTGCAAATATGCCCTTCTCATGGCTGTCTTCCTTGTCTCAGAGATATCTGTACTTGTACTGGTGTTACTCTACCTGGGGTTGATGAAGATACCTGGGTTTCTTATGAATGAGAGATGCTATGTAAATGAAAAGATAATACCCCTTTTTTTGTGATGATCCCTGTTCATTTGGGACTCTTTGACATTACTATTATTGTTCTGATTATTATTATTAGTGCTTCCTGAGCATTCCCCTTTGTTGCAAACTCTGTTCTCTGTCAAATAAATTGCTTGTTAAATGGACCTATCCATAGAGAAAGACAAAACAGAAGTAAATCTATCCTGCTGCTGTTATTAATATGCTATTAAAAGATCTATTTGAAACAATGTTACCTGTTTGCTGCAAATCCCCCCAAAGAAAGGAAAAAATGTTTGCAGAATCTCAAGGCATGTAGGAGATGCACCTGTGTTGTTAATTTCCAAACAGTCAAACTGCTCAGTAATAAAGTGTTTCTGTAATGTCTTTTTTTTTTTTTTTTTTGGTAAGAAAAAAAAAAGGTGATTTTGAACAAATGCATTTTCATTATGTCTGAATTTCATTTAATGTGTTTTTACAATACATGTTTGTGGTGTATCATTCCAGAAACAAAGAAAGAAAGCTCCATCTGAAATCACATTTGATTATAAGAGTGCACCCTCATACATATCTAATAAACAAATAAACAAATCAGTTTGATCTGTTATGCAGATAACACTGATACGTAAAATATGCTCAGGAACTAAAAATGCATTTTCTGTGCAGAAGTTTTCTGTGTAGAATGCACAGTGAATTTATGTGAACTGTATACAGCACTGAGACTCTTTTATGTAGCCCGTTTCCCTGGCTGATAGCTAAAAGAGGTTAGGCTGAATCTCAGTGGATCAATTAACAGAGGGACCTGTCCTTCAACAGAAGAAGATCTATTTCAGGATTTGCATATCACTGAAAAAAATTACAAAGCTGAGATAAATACAAGCCTGATAATAACTCACTGCAGGCTTGGCTTCATTCCTAGATTTCCTTGGCTGTTTGTCCTAATAAAGTGTCTCCATGGCACTTAGGGCAGGAAGGTTATTAGTAGCTGTCAATCAAAAGAAGTAGTATGCATCGGCAGGAGGAGGAAGAGAAGAGAGGTGACATTCATCCTCTTTTCTCAATATATTGGGTATAAAAGTCATTCAGAGCAAGCAGTTAAAAAGGGACTGGTCCCTCTTCATCCCCCATGGAAAAGGAGAAGAGGAAGAATAAAAAAACCTGCCTTGGTAACCAACAATTTAATAATAAAATGGAATACATCAATCATTTTGCTATACCTTATTAATGCTGGGATGTTTATTAACACCACGGAATATGAAGGACATATACAAAAAGAGCAGGATAAAGGCTCCTGACAAAACACCTTTGGTTGATTTTTAGTAAGAACAAATGATAACTTTAAACAGCTCCAACTTGAGATTAAACTTTAGCGCTGTATAGAGAATTGATGTGTTTCACCTTTAAGCTAACATGGTTCTGGCAGTGAACACCTTTAAAAAGCTAGTAACAACACAGAATATGCATTTCTTATCTCGTTTAAATAAGATACAGTGATTTTAACTTTACCAAGTTGATACTTGGAACTGATCTATACACCAATTAATTAATACTTTAAAGGTCTTTAATTTACTGTACCACTTTCTTAATTAAAGTATATCTGCTGCTAGAGCACATCATCTCTATATATGCATATTTTCATAAGTAACAGAGTCCATAGAGTGCTAATTGATATCCTGGTCTCCAGACAATACTTTACTAAATGAAATGACAATTATAACCAATTAAAATTCACTTTACATACCACTTCACCTATTTTGTATGTATTATGCATGAAGACAGAGAGTACATTGCCTCACTGCTCAGGATTTGTGTGCGTCTGTGCAACTGATGGACAGCTCCAAGGTATTCCTTTTAGCTAGCTTTTTACCAAGGGTCATTTTCTGGGCTCATCTAAAACCTATATTTTGCAGTTACATAGATACATCAGCTAATAAAAGCTATTAATTGCTTTGTGAGGGTTTTATTATTATTATTATTTCCTTTGACAAATGTGCATCAAGTTCTCAGCTACACCTTCATCTTGCTATGACAAAAAAAAAAGAAAAAAAGGGGGGGGGGGGGGGTAAAATAGCACAGTGCCTAATTAGAAAAGCTGAACTTCTACTCTCATTGTATGCAACTTATAAATGGCACAGTGCTGCACACCTACTAAGGAGAGTGTAGGAGTAACACAGAGAAATGAAGTCAGTGGGAGAAGAGAGCATTTGGAACAGGCACCTCAGTGCTCAGCTAAAAAAAGGGAGTACTCATTTCTTCTGAGAAGGTGAGCTGCTCCCCATTTCCCACCTGAAGGTTTTGGTTTTGCAACCCCCCCACTGCAGAGCAGAGTTGTCCCAGCTGGGTCTGTTGCTCTTTGACCTGATCTTACGCCCATGAAGGATGTCAGGCATTGCTCCACAGTGATGGGAGCTGCCCTTGGAAATGCACCTTCTGCAGCAGGGGCAGGTCCCGGTGGCATTGCGGTGTAACATGCTGCATGGGGAGGTCCCTCAGACCTGCTCTCCAGGCAGTGCTTGCAGGTCTGGCGCACCACGGTGAAGCCGGCTCTGCAGCAGGGCAGCAGGGTTCACTGCACTGGTTCCACTGCCATGCAACCTCTGAACTTCTGGAAGCAAGAGGTGAACTTACCCTTTCAGGCTTGCTTAGCTAAAAAGCACAAAACTGCCGTTAAAAACTAAAGGATTTACATTAAAAGTGGTGAAGAATATAAAACTCTACAGGTTTCTTACCTCTCCATCCCTTTCACTCTACTTCTTCCTTTGCAGAGGTACACCCAGGAAGACAATGGTTCTTGGTATGACAAAGGGGGGGAAGAAAAAAACGGAGACACACCCTTAAAAAAAGAAATTCATGCTAAATGGAATAGCTGCATTTTTCTTGATTTTTTTTGTTGTTGCTGTCATTTTTGTTTGTTTTTGTTTTTGTTTTGTTTTCCAAAAAAATATGTTTTCCATCTCTGCAGATCAGTTGTGTAAGTCTACAGGGACTTCCCAGGCTGACTTGCATTATCATCTGCCACCAAGTAAAAAACAAAACAAAACAAAACAAAACAAAAAAAAACTTTACCCTACCCTGCAAAGTCTTTCATGTTCACTCAATTCTGAATGATGGGTGAGTTAAAAACCATGGAACCAAATCATCTCCTCCTACTATCATAAGCAAAGAAGGCTTAAGAAAAGGATGTGGGTCATTCCCACACATTGCTTTTGAAGACACACGTAATTGCTAACCTACCACAGGGGTGGGGTTTGTTTTCTGAAGGGTAAGCCATGAAATCTGTTAAACGTGTTGACTATTCATATAAAGAGGCATCTGCCCTGTGAGTATCAGCTTCAACCACAGACTCAACAATAGCATGGGTCCAGGATCTATACAGTGGGGCAGTCCCCCAGGACCCAGGAGAAGATTACATACCCTTCTGCCTCTTTCTCAGCTCACTTTATCAAACGCACTTCACTTCCCTTTGAATTGCCACAACTGCACATCAATTTTGTCCCATGGCAAATACCTCCAGGCTCAAGCCAAGTGCAGGAACAGTGGTGCAGGTCCTACTGAGACATTGCTCTCTGCCAGCCAGGGCATATTCATCAGTGGAGAAGGATTCTTCTGGATGCAAGTTTTGAGAGAAAAGCCTGAATCAAAATGTCAGCAAAACCAATCTTGCATCAAGGCTTTTTTTTTTTTCCCCCTGACCTTTTTTTTATGTTTATCTATGAAATGACAATAACTGCAATTAGTTTGCTGGCATGTCTCAGACTACCTACTTTTTAGTAACAGATTATGTACTGGTAAGGGTAAAGTTAGTAAAAGTACAGACTATAGATGTAAGTGCTTTTCACGAGAACAGTTTTGAGGGTTTAGGATAAATACAAGTGTATATATAATAGGTGACATTTAAGAGTTGAGACACATTGTCTTTGTACTGAAGATTTGATGAATTCCCTGCCAGTATTTGTTTTCATTCTTGTGACATTAAAATAAAGTTGCAAGCAATAAGTAACTTCTCCTCATTTTAATAGATGGTGCCATTTTATAACACCTTTAAGTTATACTTATAAGCAATGGGGGGCAGTGGGTGCAGCTGTTGCTGTTTTTGCTTTGATTTAGTATTTTATAAAATGCCCTCAGAGTTTTTTAGATGAACAAAGGATTAGCGATGTTGTTGGAAATTAAAATAAAATATGCAGTTCACCAGTGTCTGAGTGAAGTAGACTGGTATCTCTCCCTTATAACTCTGTTATTCTTATGCTAGCTGTGCAGGTAGCCTATTGACTGTAAGGGTAGCAAGATCAAATCTTAGTTTATTTTTTCCACTGTTAGGCCTAATTTAGATATATTATTAGTAAATAAAACTTTTTCATGTGTTTAAAATCAAACCCAAAATTAGGCTTTAACAAGACTCAGATTATGGATCTGTGTAGTTCAAAGTATGTTATTCAGTACAGACTGCTGAAATACATGAAAGGTGCATTCAATTCACTGCATTGCTAGTATGATTTTATGAAAACTGAAAGTGCCTTTGATTTTCTCATTCTAAACAGAAAGAAGCTATTCATGTAAAATATATGAACTGTTAAGGGATAGTCAAACTACAAGTATTCTTGGCAGATTTTTTTTCTCCTTTTAAATATAGTTTAAGCAAGAAACAATTTTTAAAAGTCTGTTTAAAGTGATTCACTTGAAGATGGGAATCCTTCATTTAAAGAAAGGAGGAGGAAAAGACAGAACTGACAGCCAACAACTCAGGTTCTCTTTTTAACACTGGCAAAAATGTGGATAACATTAATGTGTCAGAATTATTCTAGACAGTGGCTTTACACCCAAATATTTTGTTTGGAAGCATCTCCTACTAGGTTTCTGTATGAAATAATAGATATTTTATCATTGTTTTGTTAGTATTAAATGTAATGCAGAGCTAGACTGAAACATTAAAGAGATGCTGAGGTTTCTGTTTCTTCATAGAAATAATTTCAACTCTGATTTCTGAATTTCAAGAGTATCTACTTTTTCAATTTGTTTCACATGAAATACGCTGGACATTTCTCAGATGCAAAAATAATTCTCATATAACTTTATTTTACAATTACCAAGATTGATTTTTCATTAAGTACTTTTTTTTTTCATTTACAAAAGTTGTTTTGTGCAGTAAATGAAGTGCCAACACAGACAAATGTAACCAACATTAAGCTAGCCAATAGAATTTAACAAACTGCTCAGGTCATTAATATAATTTGTTTTGGCACTGTTACATTTCCTAGTGCTACTCTGAGTAGTTTGCTGGGCACATCAATTTGTTTTCAGCTATTGTGAAATTGGATATCCTGGCTTTCATCCAAAGCACCCTCTCAATTTGCATATCTTTGTTATCATTTCAGGTTCTCAGAACATACTGTGGACTATCACACCATCTGCACCAAGATCCTCACATCCAAACACAAATTAAAAATGAAACTGTAAAATTTGCAAGGAAACAATACAGACCTTTTATCTCATTCTCCCTCTGTTCATTTTCAAAAGAGAAACTTGCTTGTAGCCAAGCATAGCAAAAAAGGCTTTTATTAATTGGACTGGCATCAAGCATGCATACATAAAATTGTTTATTTTTTCCCTATAAAGGGGTTGCCTGACATAAAAGGGTCTTTGAAGATGACATTCAGATTTTGACATTTGCATGATATTGTATAAATATCAGAGGTAGGAGACTTTTCTGACAAACCAGATGGGTCAAAAAAAGCACTTCCAGAGATAGATATTAGTCTTTTACTTAAAGGATATTAGCTTCTCCTCAAAGCTGTGAATTATTAGGCAGCAAAAACAAACATTTTTCTCAAACCATGGCTTATTTAATTCTTTTCAATCTGAGTAAGCTGGGCTTGGGGAAAATATAAAATAATGTCATTACTTTTGAGGGGGGAGTTGTAATTCAATTACGATCACAGAAAATAATTGAATCTTGTCTTTTGAGTGCCACAGAGATTAAATCTTATTGCTGAATTTACTGCTTCTTGATGGAGCTAATCTTGATTTTAAGCATGGACTCTGAATGTTGTTTGAAATACAAAAAGGCATTTTAGGCCTTAATTCATCAATATTGGAATTATGCAGAGAGAGATTCTTCCTTTTAGCTTGTTTCCTGGGTATGCTATGATAGGAACCAACAGTTTAAGTTTTTATCTAGGGTGGCAGAGGAGAGGAGGGGAAGAAAAAAACTGCAAACCTGTAACAATTGTAGAGGCACTTAGCAGAGGTTTGCTGACTGTGTACTTCAGCAAAGATTTCAAATGAGGGAAGAGGGAACCTCCTCCTTTTGATCATGAGAAAGAACAGCACAAATCGGATTATATATTTTGACCCTTCATCAACAAAGAATCAGCTACTGTCAGCAAGTAGTGCACAGAAGCTTGTTGGTTTCATTGGGCAGGTTGGGAGAATGAGCTGAGTGCCTTCTCTGAGCCTGCTGCTTTTGATGATATGTTGCCATGCTGCTCAAAAAAGTCTGCACTGTGAGCCTGTAGTGAAAGGAAAAGGAAGGAAAGGAGGAAGAGAGGAAGGTAGGAAGTATGAGGAACAGAGGACAGGGGAGTAAGTGAGGAAAGGAAGAAGGCAGGAACAACTTAAAATCCAACTTCCACTTGACATCTTCAGAAGGTCTTTGTGCCCGTATACATCTATACTTTTATATACAGCAAAGGATTGATAACTGAAAAAGAAGAAAAAACATTATCAGAAACTCGTTTTCTCTTATTATTACAATGGTTGCATTGCTATAACTCTCCCTTGAATGAATGAGTTACCTTTATTCAGATGGTTCACTGGAGACAAGATAGGTACACGCATTTTATCTCAGAGCATAACACTGCTTCTGTCTCAAGAACAAGTCAACGATGACTTGTCTTATATGTGCCTTTTTCTTTTCATTTCTTCAGTCTTACATCACCCTGAACACATGACTAGGAACTTCTTCCTTCTCCCATGGTTCCCCATGTCACCTTTAATTACACAAATCAATAATGGCTTTCGTTTTCCTTATAATTCTACATTGGTCACTTGTTCTCTCTCTCCCTCCATTTTCTGCACCCATCCTTTAGCCATTGGCCTTAATTTCAGTAAGACTGGCAATATCCATTTTTACACACTTTTACCATCTAGACCCCATACAAACTCCTGATGTGCTCCATACTGTTCTTCCATTTCCTCATTTCATTAGACCCGCTGCTCCAAATTCATGATGAGTAGCTGGTTAGTCACTGACTAAAGTAAAGCTGTCTCTTAGTTTCTTCACTGATCTATGACCAACATTTCATTTTGTAGCTGTCTTTCAGTCTCTTAAGATTTTTTGCAATGAAACTCATCCTGCAGTAGCTGGTTGCTTTCAGAAGAGTTAAATAACAAACAACAATTAGTGCACAGCTAGATTAATCTGATCCATGAATAGGATTGGTGAGTATTCATACATTTTCATACCAGTGTGCAATACCAATAATGTGTGTACACAAGAGAATATGACTTCCGTTATCAAATATAAGGCATCAAATATACTATTAACTTAAGGAAATAGTAAGGACTTTTATTCCTGATGATGATAAAACCCACTTGTATATTCAGCTGCTGGAGGGTTGTATTTATGCATTCCTTAATATTGTTTTTTTGGTCATTCATTCTAGTCATTTGGTCACGTTTATGAAGGTGAACGTGTTGCTGAGTTGTGAGTTAAGTCCATGATAAGCCAGAGAAAGTTAAAATTCATCTGAGGTTGCTGAAGCATTAGGGTTTAAAGTGGTAGCCAGGAAAATATGTAGTTTTTCTTTTTCCTAAAGTGGATGTTTAGAAGCCTAAAGAAGAAGTCAAGTTCAGTCCAACTCTAGGTTGCCAATCAAGCTATAGTATTTAAAGCTTTCCCATTTAACCAGCCAGTGACACACATGGAAAAGAAGTAGATAGCAACATTTAGACCTAGCTAAGATGGTACTCATCTATAACTCGGTTGGTGGAAGATCTACGGCACAAAAGCAAGGCAAAGTTTAAACCTGGGTGCCTGAACCCATGGTGAGACTAAGCGCTACACCACCATGCCCTGAGAGCAGAAAGTTCACTGTCACTCAATACATCTGAAGCACTCTATAATAATAGCTTATCCTAATGAAAACATGAGACTGGTTGGCGTCAGCTCATGTTATTTGTCTTGTAAGTACCAGTTGCGGGAGTTAAAACAGCCTGGGATTAATCGAAGCACTGCGGAACACTGTTTCAATACACTTTTAGGTGTTTCATTCCTGATTAGAACTCTTTATTGGTGCTCCCTGTTTTCACTTCCTCACCTCCTTCTCTGAAAATACAGTTGGTCTTTGATTGTGTCATGCTACTTTAAATAAACAGATCTCCATTAGAAGGAGGTCAAACCACATATACTGGACAAATGCCAGTTCAGGAAATTGCATTCTGCCTACCTAAATAACCCTTAGAGTTTCAGCTGGGGGAGAGAGGGGAGGAGGGTTGTGGTGGTTTCACCCAGCTAAACAGGCGACCTCCACCACAACCGCTCGCTCACTCCCCCTCCTCAAAGAAACAGGGGGAGAAAATATGATGGACCAGGGCTGAAGGGTTGAGATAAGGACAAGCAAGTTACTCACTAATTATTGTCACGGGCAAAACAGACTCAACATAGGGAGATTAGTAAGATTTATTACTATAACTAGCGAACTAGAGCAATGAGAAACTAAAAGCAAACTAAAAACACCTTCCCCCCCCATCCACCCTCTTCTACCTCCTCCCCCCGAGCGGCGCAGGGGAACGGGGAATGGGGGCTGCGGTCAGCCCATATCGCTTCGTCTCCGCCGCTCCTTCATGGTCACTCTCTGTTCCCCTGCTCCAGCGTGGGGTCCCTCCCACGGGATGCCGTCCTTCCCGAACGGGTCCTGCGTGGGCTTCCCACAGGCTGCAGCTCTTCAAGAGCTGCTCCAATATGGGTCCGTACCACGGGGTCCATCCTTCAGGAGCAAACTGCTCCAGCATGGGTCCCCCACGGGTGGCAGCTCCCACCGGATCACCTGCTCCTGCGTGGGCTCCTCTCCACGGGCTACAGGTCCGGCCCGGAGCCTGCTCCTGCGGGGGCTCTCCATGGGCTGCAGCCTCCTTCAGGCCACATCCACCTGCTCCACCGTGGGCTCCTCCACGGGCTGCAGCGTGGAGATCTGCTCCGTGTGGTACCCCATGGGCTGCAGGGGGACAGCCTGCTCCACCATGGGCCTCACCACGGGCTGCAGGGGAACTTCTGCTCCAGTGCCTGGAGCACCTCCTCCCCCTCCTTCTTCACTGGCCTTGGTGTCTGCAGGGCTGTTCCTCACTCCTCTCACTCCCAGCTGCTGTTGCGCAGCAGTTTTTTCCCCTTCTTAAATATGCTCTCACAGAGGCGCAAACAACATCGCTCATTGGTTCAGGTCTGGCCAGCGGTGCGTCCCTTTTGGAGCCGGCTGGAGCTGGCTCTTATCTGACACAGGGCAGCTGCTGGAATCTTCTCACAGAAGCCACCCCTGTGGCCCCCCTGCTACCAAACCTTTACCACTTAAACCCAATACAGGGGGAGAGGGAGAGAGAGAAGAAAATATGTTCTTCACTTTTGGTCCTGAACTATAATGTAGAAGCAGCATAGCAAGTCACAACCAAGTAAACTGGCTCACAAGTTGAATCTCTATTATCAATACTTGTAGCAAACTGTGTCTGAATTGTTGTCAGACCAAGAATTGCAGTGAATAATTTAGAATAATGGATATACTGTAGACAAATATAAAAAAAAAAAAATCAAAATATTTTGAGTTAAAATTTATTCTCTCAAGACAAAGCCATATGCTTTGTAATCCCTTCGACCTGGGAAATTCTAAAAGAAGGCACAGGATTTACTCCATTCACTTGATATGAAGAATTTACTAGAACAACATCAAATGCAGAATTGAAGTCTGAGACTAAAATGCAGCAAATATCATAGGATGTGATATATGCACATATATTCAGACTGAAAAATACTTTCCATTACAAGTATTCTTCTGACTGTTACTGAAGACATTTCTAGACCGTCCATTATATGTCAAATGGAGTTTGTCCTAGGCTTATTAGAACAACTTTTTGCTGTGTGAGGAGCAATCTGCTCAGATTTGGACCAGTTGCAAGTTACTAACATTTCTTTTTTTTTTTCTTCCCTGAATAAGGTTTCATTGCTAGAGCTTATTCCTGGGGGAAAAAGAAAACACCTTGAACTTATTTGCGTCGTGACCTACTAGTGGCAAGGATTGTCTGGATAGGATAGAAACTGAATAGAGATCTGATCACCATTAAAATATTATCTATTTTCCCCATAATATTCCTTCATTTAAGGGAAAGTGCAATGGGCTGGGAACCAGGGGATCATTAATTTTAGACTTCCTTCTACTTTAGCACTGGTGCTAAAGATTAAGTAATTTTTAAAGTAATGATTAAGTAATAATTTCTCTTATAAACTTTGTTTTATGCTGCATTGGGAAATTATGCACTATAAATAGAACCTAGGCCTCCAGTACAATAACCCAAAATCTGAGACAAATGGGACTATCTTTCAGAAAAGAGTTGCAAATATAAACATGCAGATCTTTTGCCCACAAAATGGAGCCATTCATTATTTTAGGATCTTCTTTATTCTCCATAATGTTGAGACACACAACATAAAAATCTATTACTATCATAGATACTATTGCTGATAATTCATGTATTCAGAGGTTTGAACATATTCTAAACCTTCTTGAAAATCAATTCATACACAACAGCATTTTTTTTTTTCCTAAACACACACAGACAAAATTGCCATCTAGCTCCTTATGTCCATCTGCCTTTTAATATGACTTCTTATGGACATATCTGATGGCAGAATCCAATGCATGGCTGTAAACTTCTTCAGGGAAAATATTCCCTCCAAATATTGCATGCCAAGAACCTTTAGTATTAAAGACAAATTTTAGGTGCTTATAATAATGAGGGACTGGTCTATAAGTCTGTAAAGTGACATGCACACCTATGGTGCTATATAAGTACATAAATAATAATTGTAATTACTATGTCTCAACTTCCTGATCTGGAAAGGATTAATTAGTTGAGGAGGATTAATTAGATATTGTTAGCACAGTACTTTGAAGATGTAAAGTGCTATATATATAAGTACTAAGTACTACTGCTTCGTGATTTTCATGTTCTTTGTGCTATACTTAGTAGCTTACAAATTCTAAGATTTCATTTGCTGGAATATTTGTGAAACTGGATGTGTCTGTCTTAGAGACTGTGAGTCCACATAGTTATGTTTGCATATAGTTTAGCATTAAAGCCTTGTGTAAACAGACCTGCTTTCAGTTTATAATTGTTGAAATCACCAGGGTCACATTGGCAACAAAATGGTTTATAGGCTTCATGGTTGCAGACATCTGGTGTATAGTTTTATACAAATAAATACTACTTTGATGAAACTTGAACTTATACAATCTAAACAAAATGGTGCTAAAGAGAATTCCCAATGGAAGGAAAAAATAGGTTTGAGTTTCAGGAGGTTTCAGAGACTCACAGGTGTTGTTCCAGTAAGTACTAGATCACATTTTTCAGTCACCTGAATAAAATGCCCATTTTCTTTTACTTACAGCTAAATATACAACAATAAGAGAGTTAATACAAAAGCGAAGAAAGACCTGAAACTCTAGAAGTAAAACTGGGAAGTTTGGCTAAAAGTTCTGTAAAATATGAATTAGTTTTTACAGCATGCTGTAAAGTCTTGTGACTCATTTTAACCCTGTTTTACAAATTTAGGATAAAGAACACTTTATTTTAGGATAAAGGACATTTTGCAACTTCCTATTTCCTTAAATGAAATTAAGGCCATTGGATCTGAAATTCACCTGTAAAACATGAACTGTTGAATGCTTCCTTCTGCAGTTGCACATAGCCGTGCAAAGCAACACAGCAACCACTCTCCTAAAGGGTGTATCAGAACAAGATAGGACAGAAATGACTTCCATCAAGCCATATATCTACAATCCAAATCTGGAAGTTCACTACATTTCACTTATCCTGCTACTTATGCTGATGTGGAAAGACAATCTGGGAAAGAGTTGCTGAATGATTCACTAAGTCAGTGGGAAACAGTGATGCCAAATTAATTGTAACAAACAAAAGGATTTCCTTGATACCATAGAAATAGCAGAACTCTATGAAATATAGAAATATAGAACTCTATGCATGGTGTGTAAATCACATCAGTGAATGCTAAAGGTAAGACCAGTGGAAAATATCATTTTACTTTCATTTGGCAACCTAGAAATGTCATGTAGCAATTAATGAATATCTTGAATCAAGTCTATTAACAGCCTGTAGTACAGCTTGAGTAAAACATCTCTGAGCACAGGCATAATGAGGTGTTTTTTCTCAAATAACTATCAAGAAGCCCTTTGTGACCAATAGGATAATGCCTCCAGAGGGCAATCCATCCTGTACTAAAACATGTAGGTGGAGTTTATTCTTCAAGGTACTGGCTTCTCTCCACTGACTGGAAAAGTCTAGGATAAATAGCCAAAGCAGACATTTGTATTTTACACAGATATAACAACACCTGCTGTCGGTGCCATCCCTCTAGACTTCCTTTAGGGGAATTGCAGTTAACCAAGTAATTCTTAAAATTTTCCATCACTTACCCAATCCTAAGGTTGCTGACATTTGGTGCAAACAAACTTTGCAACAACTACTGATTACCCTGCTAGGGAAAGAACGACTTAGTTCCTTCAGTCTGAGCCATATAACTTGCTTGTCTTCCTACCTCACCACCGCCTTGCCTCCAGCTATATTGATTCCTGAATAGATTAGCTGCTCCTAAGCTATGATTATACTCTCAAAATTTTTCAGCCAGGGCCTGTGGCTATCTTCATAAAATGGTGCAATATAACAATATATGAACAAAGTAAAGTCTGCCTAAATATGCAAAATGTGAGTCTGGCAGGCTCAGCTACTAACAGGTGTACTTTCTCTGTCTTTTTTATTGTTGTAAATATGTCATTTAAGGACTGAAACAGACTCATGAAAAGGAAGAAAGAGCCACCAAGTTAAATGCCCAACTCGAAAGGTAGTTTGAACCAAAAGACAGTGCCAAAATTTTTTATCCTTCTCTTTCTTTGCTTTGTTAGACACTAAGAGTATTCTGATTACATTTCTTGATGGCTACAAAAAATTCCGTAGACTTCTCAGTCCTATTCCCCGTTATCCATGCAACAAGAATACCAACACAGCTGTGCTTTTCTTAGTAGGAATTAGGTTACATCTTTTTTCATTAAGGATCGGGGAACAGGGAATTGTATTCTCTGGCGTCTGATAAGGCGAGCCTGACCAAAGTATTTTTTTTGTAGGTGAAATAGTCATAGTAACTGTCTTTTTTTTTCTGTGTTCATTAAGAACTGAACTCAAATTCCACCTAATCTGATGAAGTGTAAGGCAACATTTTCACACCCCTTCTAGCAGCTCTTTGTATGTCACTAAATTTTGCTGTACAATGGAAAGTTTGAGGAGACTTGATGAGTGTTTATATCATAACATCTAAGGGGTATTGTCTTAGCAAAAGACTAATGGAGTTAAAGTAAGAGATTCTTCCAGAAGCATAAATTAGTTCTTTCCTCTGACTTTTGTTTGACAGTGTTCACCACAAATTTACCAGCTCTCAGACATTTCTTTCCACATTTCTCTCTCCCTCACGTCGGCATCAGCCTTCTCAGAGGACCTCAGTGCTGCAGTTGTCAGCCTTGCTACTGAGCTTTGGCTGGTGTTCCCAGCTGGCCAAACGATGCAGGACACTGATGGCAGCTCTCTCAAGAAGCTCAGCCTGCAAGTAAGCTACATTAAATAATAATAAATAATAAAGCATTAAATGCAATTACTGTTTTTAACCTTCTTTAATTGAGGAACATCCATTTAAATAATTACCTTTTTACAAACACGATTTCATCATATCTGTTATCTCCGCAGTTGTTTCAGTGGTTGGTAGTTTGCTTTTATTTTACTTTAGATACTTTCTGGACCTGTATCTGTCAGTAGTGCAGTATTACAAACAACACCTCCACAGTTAAGTCCAGTTGCTTTTCTCTGGCCTCTTTCTGGAGCTTTTCAGGTTCTACCTCAATTTATTTGTTTTTAATATTTTATATTTTTCCCAACTGCTCACACATGCACATCCTTTGTACAGCTGTGTTGGCATGCTTTTTCCTTTGAAACATCAGCAAGTTAATTAGGGTGATGGAAACACTGTTCAGACTGGTCTTAGTATGACACACTTGGGTTTCAAAGAATCATGAGAAAATTATCTTAGTTATCACAATGATCATTGTGGCTTATTTCTAGTTTTCCCCATTGGTTGATGTATCTGTTGATGGTGACACAGCTCAGACTAATCTCTTGGGGAGAAGAGTTTTAGGTGTCATTGCTAATTAGGCCCTTGTATTAAAGTAATAAACACAGGACTCTTAGAGGCAGAAAAATATGTTCTTCTTACATGGCCATGTCAGTTCATCCCTTATGCAGACCAGTTCACACTGAAGCCTTCATTGATTGCTAATGAGTATTTATAATAACAATAATTATCTAATTGGTAAGATTATCACCTTCTTCTCTCTAAAGATTTGCATAGCTTTTAAGTTCATATGTGGGCTGTATTTAGAAATCAGTCATGTAATATGCAAATTCACAGGACATTTGCTTCGTGATGTCTTGAAATGAATTGCAAAGTTGTAAAACTCCATCCTCAAACTAATGCATGGAAACAATAAAAGCTAGACTTTATTGAAATGGTGCTTGACATTTTTTGTCAGCATATCCTAAATCTATGGAACAACTGCCCACTTGAAGACAGGGTCAAACTGAATACCTGCCTGGAGTGCAAGAGCACAGCCACTTCATCAGTACCAGCTTGTAACAAAATCTGGCATGTGCAGTGAAGGGGGAAAATGTTTGTCATTTCATACCAGATGCTACGCAGTCCTTTCCTACAATGGCTACCATTCTCAAGTTATGTTTTAAACCTGATTTACAATCAGTTTTGAACCCATGATTAACATCAAACATCTTTGAGATGAGTAAGGTTAACAAAAGTCATGAAAATAGGCAGAAGAAGACCTTATAAATACATCAACTAAAGAACAGATTTCACCATGAGCTCAATCTTCAGAAAAATGAAAAATGTCTCAGGTGTAAAGAAAATTTTTTCTGGAGAAGCATGAGGCACAAATTCATAGGAAAATAGGCTTTATTTGTGCCACAGCATGTGGAACTGCTTTTCATTTCAGCAACCAGTCACAACTGATGCAACCAGCTCACCTATTCTGGGGAAGGCAAAAGCTATTACTCCTGTGTAAGACAAACAGATATGGAAGCAGAGAAATGATATTATTTAATAAGGACACACACACGGACACACACACACACACACACACACAAGATCCTGAACACTTGAATATGACTGAGATTATCACCAAGTATTAGGGAAGTTCCTTCCACTGGCAGTACTGAAAAGGCATCACTGCTACAGGTCATCTGACATCATTCCCCTTTTCCTTACCCAGTCAGCATTGCAGCTACAATCACCTTGGGGAGAGGCTTTTGTTTCCATACTGAGAAAGTGAAAAATTTGTACATTATTCACTGGTATCCAAAAAGACAAGGGAAGAAACTCTCATCTCCTTTTTGTGCCTGTAGGTCCACAAATATTTGGAAAATTTACCTTCATGACAGTGGGACAACTGAACTTATTAAGTATGTGGTAGTGGCTGAACAAGGCTATGGCATCATTGCAAGCAAGCCTTTGATCCCAGTTATATGAGCCCTTATAGTGAGATTCCTCTTCTCTAGCCCTAGACACTAAAATACAGGCTCTAGTCTGAACTAATCACATCTGCTACCTCTGTCATCAATGTTAACTGTCAGACACTTTTCAAAGGCAATTCAATCTCATCATTTTAGTATGGGATGAATCATACTATCTCAGAGGTTCCCAACTCTATTCACTGAGTTGAAGAAATCTAGCAGATTAGCTTTGCCTAGGCACCTAACCCTTTTGTTGATTATGAAATGTGCAGCATATCTAATTAAATCAGCTATATTTTTGCTGTTTTTCCAAGCAGTTCCTGAGGCAGAAGCAACTCTGCATTAAGAGTCCTAGTCCCCAGAAAGCAGAATAAGTGAAGGAGCTTTCTTTGGAGATAACCTCTGCTTGTGACCCAGCAGAAGAGTAGTCTAAATTTCCCAGTCCGAACTTCCCAATAGGGTACAGAGAAGGTGCAGAAATAGAGTTACTCTGTCTTTATAATGCAAAAAGTAGAAACCAATGCGTCCTCTCTGCTAAGTATGGAAGCCATTCTCATTTTTTTGTCAGTTCTAATAACAAAAGCTTTTCCCAAACACAAATATTTTCCCCAAAAAATAATAAGGTCTCAAGAGATAACAAAAGAATATGCTGCTCCTTGTTTACTTTGCCATGTAGGTTCCAGAATGAGTGCATGAATTCCAGTGGTTTCCTGCACAATAAAACACTTTGTGTGCCCATATCCCCCTAAGATTTAGGACCCTATTTCAAATTGTTAAATTGACTAGGAAGGTGATACCACATACAGAGACTTTAATTCTTTCTGTAATGAAGAAAGGGAACTAGTGTATTTAATTTTGGAATCATATTTTAGTGAGAGCAACAAGGTTTCTATTGACTGAGTAGATTCTTGTCATATCTAATTTACTGATCCAGAGTTTTGTAAAAGCAAACATATATAAATGTATAAGCTTCATCTAAAATCGGGAAGCATAGATAAAAATAATTTGACATTGAAATTTACACTTAAGAAGTAGTGCACTTCATTGCAATCAATTTTTCATTATGCAGTTGAGATCAATAGCTACAAATAAGATATAAAAACTGTATTATTGATGTGGCACATGTCAGTATAAAATGTGCAATTTTCTATAGCATTTCAGTTGAGGAAAATTGTATTATACAATTTCCAACATTATACATATTGGTCTGTAGAGAATGCTTATTAAAATCAATGTACAGTAAGCTACACTCAAAGATATTTTACAAAACAGAGAAAGGTCAGAGAATTTATGAAGGTAAAAAAAAAAAAGACAAAGAAAAAGACAAAAAACCTTGGCTTGTAAGTATAGTTTTAAATGCGTCTTTGGTAAGGGGACCATCTAACTTAGGATTAGGAAAGAAATGCATGTTTTTTGATTTCTTAGCCAGAGTACCAACCCAGACTAAGCTGCTGCTGATTCAGGCTTGACTCAGGGGTAATGGTTCTGCCTGAAAGCAGTGATTCAGATCAGATGGAGCATGCTAAATCACCACCTCTGAATACCGAGATGCATTGGTGAAATGGTACAACAGAATGTCCACATACTTCAGACTACAGCCCTGTTTCCTCTCCTGGTCTAAACTGTGGCCCTTGAAAGTAGCCCAGGGATACATAGGGAAAGTGTGGATTATAGGAGAGTCCTGCCTCAGCTGAGGACAGGTCACTGTCCTGGAACACTGCAGATGAAATCTGAATCAAGGACAGCATATAGTACCAGTGTTTCTTTAAACCAAACTTTAATCAAGCTAGCACCACATATTACCTTCCTGATTCAGAGTGTCATTGCAGTCACTGATACCTTCCCATTGCAAGATATATCCAGAACGAGATGGAACTGGCAGTGTTAAATGACAGGACAAGATGACTAAGATGATGAGATTTTTATTTATTTATTTACTTATTTACTTATTTTGTCTCAGAGAATGATAAAACAATTCAGAAAGAAAAATGGTTTGACTTTGGAAAGGAAAATGGTGGACATTTTCAAGTAAGAAGACTACAGAAGAGATGCTGGAAAATTTAGAAGCATTATTGGTAGAGGAACAGTAGAGGTTTTGGAATAATGAATTATATGGGGAGAAGAAAAAAATAAATTCAAATAGAATTATGAGGAATCATTTCCATGGAGTGGACCGAACTACATTAAAAGGAAAATTGTGTAAAGAACCAAAACTTTCACATTTCTGTAGTTACCAATATATTTGGTAATTCTTTAAATTAAATTAAAATAATTCTTTAGGATTAAAATGCTTTGGAGAAGCAGTTATGTTCAAACTTGTTATTTCTTTCCTCTCTTTCCCCCTCTTTCCCACCTCTTAGACATATTGCAGAGTACATAACAAATATTATGCTGAGCAATTAATGAGCAGCTTTAGCATTCACTGGATCAACAAATTTAGTAGTAAATAAGTAGACTGCTCCTCTCTGGCGGTTCACAATGTCAGAACCATAATTATGTTGACTTAACCGATATAATACTTGATGACAATGTAAATATTATTTTGTTTCTTTTTCTAATAGACTGCGTGATAAAGACATTGGAAAGTAGGATACTACAAAACTAGAGCAACTGAGGAAAAAAGAAATTCTGTTGAAATGGAACATTCCTTTGAATCTCATTCATTTCCCCAAAATACTCTTCAAGAGAAGGTAAATTAAGCACAAAATGTGTGGGTTCAAAGACAACAGCTGTTCATGTAGACGAAGGTGCTTAGATTTATAAGGTGT
>VXAL01010100.1:6131-26226 GCA_013399475.1 Chauna torquata | reverse complement strand
ATAAATTCAAATAGAATTATGAGGAATCATTTCCATGGAGTGGACCGAACTACATTAAAAGGAAAATTGTGTAAAGAACCAAAACTTTCACATTTCTGTAGTTACCAATATATTTGGTAATTCTTTAAATTAAATTAAAATAATTCTTTAGGATTAAAATGCTTTGGAGAAGCAGTTATGTTCAAACTTGTTATTTCTTTCCTCTCTTTCCCCCTCTTTCCCACCTCTTAGACATATTGCAGAGTACATAACAAATATTATGCTGAGCAATTAATGAGCAGCTTTAGCATTCACTGGATCAACAAATTTAGTAGTAAATAAGTAGACTGCTCCTCTCTGGCGGTTCACAATGTCAGAACCATAATTATGTTGACTTAACCGATATAATACTTGATGACAATGTAAATATTATTTTGTTTCTTTTTCTAATAGACTGCGTGATAAAGACATTGGAAAGTAGGATACTACAAAACTAGAGCAACTGAGGAAAAAAGAAATTCTGTTGAAATGGAACATTCCTTTGAATCTCATTCATTTCCCCAAAATACTCTTCAAGAGAAGGTAAATTAAGCACAAAATGTGTGGGTTCAAAGACAACAGCTGTTCATGTAGACGAAGGTGCTTAGATTTATAAGGTGTCTATCTATAGGTATACTTCCTTCCAATTGTAGGGTCTCATGGCTGATGCTCACTTAAAATCTCTCTCATTTTCATTTCAATGTCAATAAACAGATAAACTCTTCAGGTGATCAGAGTGAACTCCTCTGTGCTGCTGTCAAAATTAAGGAGCACATGCCCTGTGAAACTTGGATTTCATGCTTTTTACAGAATTAGCTGTGTCTCCTTGTAAAATTCAGATGCATAACAGGGCCAACATGTTCAATGACCATACATGTTAGTAACCATACTAAAAAGCATACCTCAATTCAATGTGAGGAGTCATTTGGTCCCAGTTTAGGCTTAGAGAAAAAAAAAAAAATCAGAAGGAATTAGCATACAGTATGGGGCTCTACAGCACCTATTATTAAAATTGCTACAAATGGTTTTAGAAATGTCTCTGTGTTGACCAATTTAGACAAACAGGATAAATATTTGTTAGACTTTACAGAACCATCATTATCATAACAGTGGTAAATAGCCTCATTTTAATGCATTTGAAAATGTTGCCTTGTACATTGATTGAGGAACTAACAAGAACGTTTGAAACAAAGCACAGATCGACATCACAGTGATTTCCATTAAAAGTGAGATGATTTGTTTAGATGTGCTACTGCGAATGTTAAAAAGCAGCTCTGAACAATTGAATATAAACTTTACTATCATTGTGCAGTAGCTTTACCTGCTAAAGTGTTAGGATTTTTAAATGTTCAGCCTACACACAGCATGAGAACTGAATGCTCAACTATCTCCCATTCCTTCAATTGTGCCTGCTTTCAAGGCTCATTTACAGTCTCCTCCTTCTTCCAGGACACAATCTTCTATCTACTGTTTTCATTCCCATTCTCCTTTTTACTTTCTTTATTGCCTTCTACTGCTTCTTTTCTCCAAAGATTTTGAATTCTGTGTTCTTTTTCCAACATCCTTTTCTTCTAACTCTTGTACACACATTCTTTCCCTTACTTTTTAATCCTCAGCCATTTTGTGGTTGTTCAGTGTTTATTCACAGCATAAGAACTCTAAACGTAGAGAAAAACAAGGAACTCTACATGCATGATGGTAGAGGTGGCATCATCGTGGTTCCACAGTTAAAAAGCATGGATGAACAGTGCAGGCCCACTGGAGTTAGTGGGAGCTTTGTCATAGTTTTCAATGAAACTATGATTTCGCTTGGTACAATAATCAGATTGACTTAAGACAAAATCTCGTAGTCTAGATCACAACTAATCATTTGCTGTCACACCAGATGCTAATCTTTAATTTTATCCATATGAATTTCTCAGCACAATCAGACCTCTAGGAAGGAAGTGTGAGGTTAACCTCAGTTTCCTCATCTTACTCCTTTTAGGATACTTTCTTAATGACCTCTGATGCAAGAGATATGGGGAAAATTATTCGAGTAATAGTTAATCAGATAAGCGTTTCAGTATTTAGCTTAGGTAAGCTTAAGAGGTGAACTTTTATATTTAGCCAGAAATCTTTACACATTGTTTTCTCTTGTAAGGTAACTGCATCTGAAGTTTCCTGGATTTATATGAGTGCTTTGAGAGGTTTTCTCTTGCTTTTTAAGTTTAAGTTGCTAATTAAGAGATGACCTTACCATCATACTCAATGTTTAAAGCATAAAGTGACATAAAAAAGCCTATAAATAAATGTTTGTTTCATTTTCAGTTCTAGAAGGCTCCACACATTAAAATGTGTCCAGGAACTTATACAAAATATTAGTAATGATCTTAGCTGCAACCCCAAAATGTTTGTTTGCTTTAAAAGCTGTTTTACAACACTTAGTTTTTAGGGATTTCAAAAAATTTCCCTGTCAAGATGAAGCAAAAGGAAGTAGAGATACAGGACAGTGATGTATAAATTGGACTACATAAAAAACTTCTCAGTACTTGCTGAATCTTTTCCTTTCCTCAGAGTTAACATCTTTCAACTTAGTCATGAAAAACTTACAGACCCATTGCAGATGACCCAAAATTTCATTTTTCAGTACATGTATTTATACAAAAAGCTTCTACTAGATCCACCTAACAATGAAAATACATAGTTAAAACTATGTTTATAATATATCACCACCTGAGTGATATGATTGCAAATTCTATTATACATATTTGTCACATATTTTTCACTAAGTCATTATTCACAAGGTTTAGCAAGTAAGAATTTTCTTTATGAAATGGGTATGCCCTGGCATGGTAACTAAACTTCTAAATCTATTTTTTCCTTGCTTACATAAAAGAAGTTGGACTAATAATGCAAAGCTATATGCTAATGCAAGAAATAAAATTGAAAGTGTTTGCAGTAGTGTTAATTTCCAGGAAAATTTGTATTTCATTGTGATTGATAGAGGAAAACTAGCAAACATAGATTGGAATCATCTATAGATCACACATTGTCTTTAAAAAAAGTCACATGTTAAAAACGCATAAAATGCCTGTGATTTATTCTTCTTTGCCAGTTTGACATGATTAGCTACAATGCATTTCAGATTGCCACTGAATGGCAGAAATTTGCTGACCCTTGGTATAAACAGAACAGCCATTACTCTGAGATGTAATGATCCAAACCATAACTGGTTTATTCCATTATTTTTACTAGAGTAAACTCAATGTATTTCATTTCTTCTAAATACACTAAAATTGCACCTGTTTAATTATGTTATAGAGCTGGGTGTCATTTCACTGGTTAAAACTTTCTTCCACTTAATAGGGAGTCTGCATGAGACATTCAGAGACCTTGCCAGCCAGACTGCCAAAGCTGGTTTGCACCTGATCTAAGGATGTCCACACAGAGGAGCTACATGAATTTCACTGAAGTAGTTTTTAACCAGTATAAGTCTAATGTTTTCACTTCTAGGGGTGGACAAAATATAGCTATAGATGTATGTTCCTTCTCTGGTCCGTTCCTTTTCTCCTATATGGACATGTTACAAGCTGTCTGAGAAACAGATGTGCAGATGCACAGAGGTTAGTACACTGCTCAGGTTCTGTTTTGTGCTTTTGANAAAAAAAAAAAAAAACTTTGCTCTCTGACCCCTGCACTTCATTCTGATCTTTACTTCACAGGAGTAAAACAAGAGTAATGCCATTAAAGCAAATGGATTTCAATTAAAAGACCATACTACTTCAAATCTTCAGGACTTCATCAAGCTGTGCCTGTCACTTCATGACAGGAGTTGAGAGCAAAGGTTCAATGCTACTGTTACTCCTTCCTGATTATCAGAAGCTGGTTCAACTCTACAACACAACAGTAGGGCTGTTTTAATTGCACGGCTATTAATGGACTCTGGTACTGGAGTACAACACTTCGCACTGCACAGCCAAATCAGACTTTAGTATTTCTTTGGAGAAGATGGGAGCTACAGTCTTTTTCCTAACTATAAGAAAATCCAGGCTGTAGGGTCCATGCCATGATGTTAGTGCAGGGAGATTCATGCAGATGCATAGCAAGTATAGATCCGCTCAGCTACACTGGATGAAACATGACTTCACTGGCAAGACATGCTGAGAATACACACTCTGCTCAGCAGAAAAGGGGTCTTGTGCAAAAGCTTTATATCTCAGGATTTGTGCTCTGTATAGGTCAAGGATAGCGTAAGACTGGTCCCAAAGTTCAGTTTTAAATACTGGGAGTTAAACACTGTTTTCATTTACACCAGGGCAAATGTGAGTACTTTGGTGGTATCAGCTGCATAACTTCAGAATCAGTGCTGCAATAAAGGGGATCAGCATGTCTCAGAATAGAGCCACTTCTCGCAGCATTTCAGAAGAGGTTGCTTTAAAATCTGTAGAGTTATACCAGTCTAAAGCCCACAGACGGAAAAGCATAATCAGCCCCTTATTGCCTAAAATAATTTTCAAATGCATTCCTAAACTTTGTGTAGGGTCTCTCAATGCCAGTATAGCTTGTCAACAACATTTTGGGGCATATGTGACAACAAATGTTTAAACAGGTCTTTCCATAGAACAGAGGCATTAAAAAACAGTACATCCTTGCAGAAATTCTCTCCTGTATTTTAAATCCAAGAATCTTAATCCTCCTTTCACAGTAGGGTAAATCAGAACAACTCAGCTGATGTCAAAGGGGTTATGCTAGGGTAAATCTTGTGTAATCTATCAAACTAATCAAATTCAGAGGGTCTAAGATCTTCCCATGTATTCTGTACTATTATTTGATATGTCTATTTTGGAAAGAAAATGAAAATCTTTATAAACCCAAAGACGGAGCGCATTCTCAATTTCAAAATGCAGTTCCAAAAAGATGTCTAACATTTTTCTTTGGAAAGCAATTAAAATATCTGGTGGAATATTTACGACTCAATTAAACATTTAAAATATTGAAAAAGCTTAGTAATTATTTCTTTGGTTTAAACACCAAATATGGCTGTGTCAGAAAATACCTGCAGTCTTTATAGATTCCTGACAGGATTTGTTTTTCACTTTTGGTGAAAAAGCTATTCTTTGTAAAATATTCCCACACATGCCTAAGTTTATTTCTCAAAGCAATACCACAAAGGATATGACCTCTTTACTCCTAGTAACCTTTCATGGTGCTGAATTGACTTGGACATTGGTGCCAGTCAACACAGCTTGATTTGCTATGGTAAGAATAAGATTATATCTAACAGACTATGTCATTTCCAGGTTCAATAGGCACAGATTTAAAACTAGTCCTCTCTTTGACCCTCTGGATTCTCTTGAACTATTGCACCTTCTTTGACAATGTTTGTGAATGAATGAATTCATGACGATTCAAGGTTATTTTAATGATAATGGCAATGCACTCACAAAGGAAAAAGGAAAAGGCTGGTAGTACTGGCACTAGTGCTTCTTCACCACAGCCGACTTCCTTTTTGACAGACTGACTGTGGAGTGAATTCCTGTTTATGGTCAAAGGCTGAAAGCTGTTGTGTGTCTGCAGCAGTGCTGCTGCTACTGATCTGTGAACATGACATGCCTGATAATATTGCATTGCCATGGCAACAACAAACATGGGGCAAAATTCTATTAGCTGGAGTGACTCAGTGAGTCAAACAGATAATGTGATGGGCCTGGCCAACTGCCCAACAAAGGCTTATGTGAAAGTTGTGACGAATTAACTTCGCCTTGTTATGTCTGTTTTTGTATAAATTCTCTTCTCGTTACTTATTAAGTCCTCATATTTCTGGTGGTTGCTCAATATACACTGCTAGGAAATACTTCTGTAGCAATTAGCCAGTCTGATGCCTAATATCGGGCTTATGCTGCTTTGTTTTAGAGGCGTTTTTTTTTCTCTTTTCTTCTTTTTTCTTCATTTCTCTGCAGGTGATTTATCTGGAAAGACAAGAGCATTGTTTCTGCAAAAAAAAAGATCTCAGTCCCCTCCAAAATATTTGACAGTATATGAGAGGTAGGTGTGGCTTGGCACTGTGCTGCATTTGCTTATATATTCACATGAGCTTCTCTTTTAAATAGATGTTCCACAGAGCTGCTCTCTAATCAGTACGAGGGAGTAAAAAACGTACACCAGACATCTTCTGGATCTCACTTGCAGTATTTCAGATCACTGCAACTTCATTAATTGTAAATGAAACACGGGGCGGGGGCAGGGCAGATTATGTTCTCTTCCATCACCATATGAGTTTAAAATGGTATCACTGATTCCCCATCATTTCAGAGGAGCAATTAATAACCAGCACCAGCAGTAATCCAAGTATCTGCCCAGGGACTTTCACCATCACTTCTATGTACAAGTATCCAAGGGGTTAGAGGCAAGCCACAGCTGCCAGGCACCAAGAAGGAAGGTCTACCCAGGAAATAGATGACTAGTCTTGTACCCACCCCCAAAGCAACCCCAGCACAACCCCTTCTGCAGAGAAGTTCCATATGAAAGGGCAAGAGGTCAAAGCAGAGCCTAAGGTCACACAGTGAAGAAAATCAATATAAGAGACCAAAAGACAGCAGGGGGCACTAAGTACTTACAGCCCTTCGCCCCTGGAAGGGAAATCCCAGACAAAGGACTCCAAAATATGGAGCTTTAATACATCAACACCAGGGTTGAGCAGGAGAGCTTGCAGTTGTGGTACTTATGGAACAGGCTAGTAACCCAAAATAACAAGCTTGGTCCGAAGTAAATCCAACTAATAATATGCTAGTTTGCATGCTAGAAAGACCTATTTTCCTTTTCTATGGTGGAAAATACCCTGTGGAAAAGTATAAAAGGGAAGAAAAGCAACCTACTTTAAGTCACTGTCCTGAGTTTATTAGGGGTTTGAAGTGATCTCCCATCACATACAAGCTCACACACACACACTATGAGGTCAGACTTTGAGACTACCTGAATTTAGAGGACAAGAACATGGAAGATATTATTTCAGCCCAAAATTCTCATTTTCCTTTTTTCTCTTTCTTTTCTTTTCTTTTCCTTTCCTTTCCTTTCCTTCCCTTCCCTTCCCTTCTCTTCTCTTCTCTTCTCTTCTCTTCTCTTCTCTTCTCTTCTCTTCTCTTCTCTTCTCTTCTCTTCTCTTCTCTTCTCTTCTCTTCTCTTCTCTTCTCTTCTCTTCTCTTCTCTTCTCTTCTCTTCTCTTCTCTTCTCTTCTCTTCTCTTCTCTTCTCTTCTCTTCTCTTCTCTTCTCTTCTCTTCTCTTCTCTTCTCTTCTCTTCTCTTCTCTTCTCTTCTCTTCTCTTCTCTTCTCTTCTCTTCTCTTCTCTTCTCTTCTCTTCTCTTCTCTTCTCTTCTCTTCTCTTCTCTTCTCTTCTCTTCTCTTCTCTTCTCTTCTCTTCTCTTCTCTTCTCTTCTCTTCTCTTCTCTTCTCTTCTCTTCTCTTCTCTTCTCTTCTCTTCTCTTCTCTTCTCTTCTCTTCTCTTCTCTTCTCTTCTCTTCTCTTCTCTTCTCTTCTCTTCTCTTCTCTTCTCTTCTCTTCTCTTCTCTTCTCTTCTCTTCTCTTCTCTTCTCTTCTCTTCTCTTCTCTTCTCTTCTCTTCTCTTCTCTTCTCTTCTCTTCTCTTCTCTTCTCTTCTCTTCTCTTCTCTTCTCTTCTCTTCTCTTCTCTTCTCTTCTCTTCTCTTCTCTTCTCTTCTCTTCTCTTCTCTTCTCTTCTCTTCTCTTCTCTTCTCTTCTCTTCTCTTCTTTGTCTTGCCTTTCCCTTTCCCTTTCCCCTGTTGTTTTTGTTTCCTAAAGACCTCTCTTAGTTCATGGTGCTATTACTTTCCTGAGACACAGCTAAGGCTACCACAGGACATCGCATGCAGGGAGATTCCCAAGTTCATATGGAGAGCTGTGAGAAAGCTAATATAGATATGGGCACAATTAAACCTACCATTAACTTTCTGGAATGAAGTCAGGTCTACTGGCTTACCCATTTTCTCCTCCCTTCTTCCTGACAAGAGGAGGATGCTTTGTGTAATACGGAATTAGAGGTGGTATGACCTTGGAAAGCAGCCTTAAAGACAAAATGGTGAGATCTACATATCCAGGTTTACCTTCAGTATGCAGAAAGCATGGTATTTTCTGGGTTTAGACTACAAAGTGGCCTGAATCACACCTGTGATGCTTAGCTGCAGGTTTCAGCTTTAGTCGTTATTGTCTCCTGATCTATTAGTAAATTTTAAGGTCAAAAAAAAAAAAAAAAAAAAGACTAACCTCCATAATTCTTTCACCATTCTTATCAGCAACTCCTTGAACCAAGTCCATAACTTCTGTGTGACCTAGAACGTGCCTTCAAGAAAAATTATCCACCCTTGATTTAAAAACAGAATGCACGACTTTGCTAAGCAAACTGTTTAATTACTCTCTGCTAGAAATAAGAACTTCCCAGGACTATAAAGTTCCTTTTAAAACTGTGCCACTCCCCAAGAAGTGTAATTTAAAACAGCCATTTTATCTGACCTGTTGAATAATTTGCTTGAAAGTGTCCTTTCAGCCTTAAGCCTCAGAGACTGAGAAATACATCACAGCTATTTCACAAACATAGATTACATTAAATTATAACTATTTTTTCCTATTAAAAACAACTATATAACTTCAACTTCACTCCAAGCTGTTAGATAATGATCTTATCTAGGTCGCAAATGTGCTGAAATAAAGTAGCCAGAGAAGCGTTTGTTTGAACTGCTCCTTCTTCCTCTAGGCTCAGAGATAAATGCATAAAAAGAAAAATACCAGCAATTCTAACATGGAGTCTCTCCCTTCCATCCTCACCTGCAGGCTCTCGAGGGAATTTGCAAGTCATCTCAAAAATAGTGTGTCTTCCTTGGTTAAAAGCACCCCAGCAGAGGAGGGTTTATAACTGAGGCCTTGATCATCTTATTCAGAAACCTTCAACTGCATTAGGCAGTGTTCTAAATTGTTTTTTTGTTTTTGTTTTTTGTTTTTGTTTTGTTTTGTTTTTAGTTATTATAATTGTTTTGTTTTGTTTTTAAATATGATTGGTACACTTTTCACACATCTTAAATATTTGTTTAGCTAGTCCCTTATTTTGCTTGGTCCCTGAACTACAGAAGCTACTGTTCCATTTCAGCAAGAAGCTAAGGGCTCGGTGCTTTTGGCAGATCCCATTAATTAAATGTGGGGACAGCTTTTAATCCAGACTTCTCTGCTGGTCTCTGGTGCCATACTGGTCCTGCTTTCCTGAAAGCATTGCCGACATTTAATTAAATTGATACAGCAAAGACAGCTTCCATTGCTCTCCTAGGAAGCTGCAGCTCCTGGACAGTTGTCTGGTTACCTGGATGGGTAACCTATTTGGATACCTTTGCTAGATAAACTATTAAGAATATTTAAAGATATTTTTTTCTCTAAAAAAAAAATAATACTGTTAAAAAAAAAAAAGAGACTCTTAAAAAATCAGATCTTTACCTTAAAAAAAAATCTAATAAAATGAAAATATAGTCATAGCATCAAAGCATTTTCTAATGAGTAAATGATTATTAAGCTTCAGGGTATTCAGGGTATAAAAGGTATGTACAGGTAGGTAGCCTACATTAACCAGAAGTAACCAGAGAAGTTGCTGTTGCAGAATCATTGCCACACCTTGCTTGATTACTGAGTGAGAAAATGCAAAAAATTATAGAGTGAAGTTACACCTGCTTCTTTCCAAAACTAGTCTAGAAACAATCATCATTTTTTTTCAGGTAGCTATTAGTCATTCAAACCTGCTGAGTGTGCATCATGTTCAGTCTCGAGCTCTTTTTGATCCTTGTTGTCTTCTGGGTCTTCTGAGGTACTTAGAGGATGCAGCTAGGATTGACCTTAGGAAAAATCATAAAGCATGCAACATGCCATTCTTCCATGGTAATGTTTGTGTTTTGCAGGAGTAAGGCAACAGTACACCATAACTGGAATGACTGGGATGCAAATCTTTGATAGATATCAATGTTTTGTGAGATATACACAGTAAGGGAGAGAGAGGGAATCTGAAACATATCCCCCTTTCCTTCTGAAATTGGAAATACTGCTCTGCTGAAGTGCATATAAGTATAACCATGATGTATTGTAAAGATACACCGAAATAAAACTGCAAGTTGCATGACTAAGTAGAATGGAAGGGGGAGAGAGGTCCTTCCTTGTAGATCCTTCTCTGAGTATCTACTTGGTAGATACCTAGATACAAGCAGCTACCACTCCACTGTCACTCTGACTCTCCAGCAAATTAATCGTTCCTGAAGTACAGCTGCAGGCATCTGGTGCTGGTTCAGATCCTGGCCCCACTGTGGGAGAGCATTATCAATCTCTCTGTTTATGGGTGGCAAGCGAGTCACCTCACCTAGGTTTCAACCATGCAAAGCTCAACTACTGCTTGCCCCATACATGCAACTGCATGTGGTCATGCACCGTCACCCACCCAGACGTGAGGGAGGCCACAAGGTCAGCTCCAAATAGCAATCTCAAATAGTTTAAATAAGCTAAGCCACCTCAACTCTTTAGCGAGTATTTAGCCCACTTTCACTCCAAATAACCTTTTTGGACTACTCAGTTGTCTTTTTTGTTTTTGTTTTTATCTCTTTATCTCTTTTTTTTTTCTTTTTCATTTTTGTTCTTGGAATCTAACCCAGAAGACTCATGAAAATGCACCGAAAAAAAAAAAAAACATTCTTAAGGTGTCCAACCAGGTAAAAAATGTCAGGAAATGGAACTTGTTTATACAAAGTTTGCAGCCTTGCCTTACTAGGAATGTTAGGGCAGTGTTTGAATATGCTTCTGAATGCCTGAGACTTATGTGAACACAACGTGAATGCCAAACTACACGCAGTTTGCCCATCAGTAGGTGATAAGGATCTAAGAGAGAATAATTCAAAGCATAATTAAGAAACAAAAAGTTTCTGTTAATCAATTTGCCTTCCCCTCACCCCAGGTTACATTTTCCCTGGCTGTTAATTAAGCTCTGCCAAGGTTACTAATCTTGATGAACTTTCTGTAGTAGGGAAGCATGAGGTTACGTTTTTTCATATATACTGTCTGAATATGCTGAGACAAGTTCATTCCTTCTGATCCTTTTCTGCTTCTTGTTTGGATGCACACACATTCCTGGAAAGTAATTATGCTAGCATACAGCAAAATATTGGGCTGAAGTACATTGGTTTGGTATGTTATATAGGACATCAACAAATCAGATTTACATGCAGCAAAACATGCCTAAAGCAATGCTTTAATATACTCCTTTTTTTCCAAATTTCTCAAATCATATGTTTTCCATTTTCTAATTAATAAAGTATCAGGGATGTTCATGAAAATCAGAGAGTAATAGCATTGCCTAAAACTAGACACAGTGTTGATTAGACATAGCTCCTATTTCTTATGCAAGTCTGTCAGACAATGTACCTGCTTCTGAATGGAGACTGGCCCTGTTAACCCACTTGGAAGTTGTGCTGAGGCTGATACACTGCTGAGCTGAGCTGCAACAGATTATGCAGTCCTTCAGCATATTTTAAATGGCTGCTATGGGCGGAAACTGTCTTTTCTCTGCTGGTTCAGTTGCCCATCTTTAATATCCTGATTTGTGACTGGGACTCCTATGTGACACAAGAACAAGATCAACAAAGCGGCTGGCTAAAAAGCAATCAAACTTGTATAATTTAAGCTATGTTCTGACCCAGTTCTCTGAGATAAGCTGTTATCACACTAAACCCTGGTGCCAGCCCAATTTCAGAAAATTTCCATCTTTTCTATTTTTAGCTTAAATATAGTTAGAAAGATGAATTTATTTAAAATTAAATACATTTGAAACACAAATAGAGCAAAGAAGGCGCAGCACCCAGAATAGCTTTACCACACTTGCAAAGTTACATTTTCATTTTAATGAAAAAATAACATTAAATAGATGGTAGCATTTGCCCATGGAGATGAGAACAATATAACCACAACATTGTATTATTCAGTGGTAGTAAAAGGAGTTTGCCTCCTTGGCTGTCAAGTGTGGTGTCTCTTCTGACATCTTCAACAAACAGAGAGGCCATTGCTGAAGATTGTGAGATGTTTTAGATGTTGCAGATGCAGTAGTCAGGGAAGTCAAATCACTGTCATCTGTCTAATGCTAGATTTGTCTTTGACACTAAAGATCATGAAAAGGTTTCATTACTCTAATTAAACAATAAATACAGTGCAATTTTTCATGTTCCCAGAAAATCATTCTACTGAGATTAGAGAAATTCATCCTGTGTGGTATTCAGCTCTCTAATCCAATCTGGTAAAACAATTTTTAAGTTACAAAGTGATAGAGATTTATGTGCCTAAATTTTTGGATGCCCTTAAAGGAACCTGATTTACAGAAAAGACTGAAAAATCCCTTTTGAAATCTCTAATCTATTTAAAATGACCTTAAGCCAAAGTATCCAAAAGACTAGTTAGTTTCTCAATGCTTTGCCAATAAGAATATGCTGGATGTTACTTCTGTAAACAGATTAGATTGATCATATTGAAACTTCTTGCATCTTTAATACGTCTCGTATATTTTACATCTTGCACAGGGTTCAAAGTGTTTTTTGTTTTCATTAAAAACTGATGGTAAAGTTTTGGGACATGATCTGCAGTGTCTGACCGATGCTCTTTTGGAACCTAATGGTCTAATTCTCTACAAGATGCTGCATTTGTTCCTATTTGTTCTTGCCATAGAGCTTCATTTCAGTTCCTGAAAGACTGACTCTTACCAATCACTTGAATGTCATTGATTACAAATAGGCACCCTGTAGTCTGCAGCAGACTTGAAACTAAATTTGTAGCAATCTTGGAATTAGATGATGGAATAGGTTCAAAGGGCAATAGGTGAGCTCTGGTTTCTGCCTGTATTAACAGAACACTCAGCAGTGGTAGATGACAGGAGGATCATTATACAGAGTATGAACACCGAAACCAGAAGCATATTCCATGAATTAGGAACATGCAAACTACGAAAGCATTTTGCATAAAAGAGATCTGAAAATCTGACCTACGTGAGATTTTCGCCTGACAAGCACAATTTAATTTTTGTAGCAGTAATATTAATTATGTATCCAACTACATAGAAAAAAATATAAATTTTAATATAGTGTACAAAGGTTGTTGATTTATCTTAAAAATAAACAAAATGGAAATTTTGATCAAGATGTTGAATACATTAAGTCAAGATGTCTCTTGTTATAACAGCTAATGACATTTTATGTACCAAGTCATAAAAATGTTACAGATATCTAAAAAATAAATATATTAAATACAAATAGAATTTAATATGGAAGGTAATTTTAAATATTTGATGATATAATTAAGGATTGTTAATGTTCTTTATTTTCAGATTAAAAATTCATAGGGATTTTCATCCTTTTCATCTTTATTAGACAATGTGTTAGTCATAATTATTTGTTTCATATGTTATAAACATTTCATGAATAACAACTACTTAAAATAGAAAAAAATTAAAGAAGTCTTTTCTTTTAATCATAATGACTGCAGTGTATGGAGATATTAAATTGTATACAGTTACAATGCATATTCCACCATTATTTTTTGTGCATTTTGTTTGCTTGAGAATCACAGATAGAGGTTTTCCATTTTAGAAAGCTAAATAATTTCACTGAATTGTCTTAATAGACAAAGAAAAGGAAATAAATTTCCCTGTGTTCATGTTTGGCAAAAAAATATATATATTCTTTGCTGGGCTCATTTGACATTTTTAGTATTGAAAATACTTTGGAAAAGCACTCCAAGCACGATTAAAAATATATTTGAGAAGATAACCTATTACACAAGGAACATAGTGATTAAGAGGATCCCTGCTGCCAAGATGAGCCTTTGCTGTTGAAGGCTTGCAGAGTTGGGTGTACAGTGTCAATGCCATTGCATCCTGGAATCTGTAAGGAGATGGTTGGGAGCAATTTGGTTAGACTGAAAAGAAAGCATGTTGGAAATAAAGTAGAATTCTGCCAAGTCCAGTCAGTCCTTAGTGTTGGATTCTCTGCCAGTGATATAGGTTAATGTAAACCAGGGACCAGGGGGCAGGAGGTGGTTTGCCTATGTTCTCCCTTCCCACTGAACTACATCAGAGGATTCTAAAATGCTCATTGAGGTATCTCGTGTGCCTAATTATTCTGGTGGGTTCTTTTTGTTTGTTTGTATGTTTTTGTTGTGGTTTAGCCCTGGCAGGCAGCTAAGCGCCACACGGCCGCTCGCTCACTCTCCCCAGGTGGGACGGGGGAGAGAATCAGAAAGATAAAAGTGCAGGAACTCATGGGTTGAGGTAAAGATAAAGTTTACTAGGTAAAGCAAAAGCTGCGCATGCAAGCAAAGCAAAACAAGGAATCCATTCGCTACTTCCCATGGGCAGGCAGGTGTTCAGCCACTGCCAGGAAAGCAGGGCTCATCACGCATAACGGTTTCTTGGGAAGACAAACGCCATCACTCCCAGCGTCCCCCCCTTCCTCCTTCTTTACCCCAGCTTTTATTGCTGAGCAGGATGCCGTGTGGTATGGAATATCCCTTTGGTCAGTCTGGGTCACCTGCCCTGGCTGTGTCCCCTCCCAGCTACTTGTGCACCCCCAGCCTCCTCGCTGGCAGGGCAGCACAAGAAGCAAAAAGTCCTTGGCTCTATGTAAGCACTGCTCTGCAACAACCAAAAACATCACCACTATTTTCAGTAAAAATCCAAAACACAGCATTGTGTGAGCCTCTACAAAGAAAATTAATTCTGTCCCAGCCAAAACCATGACAGTTTTTAACTTAAATTCTATATTATAACTATTTATCTTATATAAAGTCAATTGATTCTGCTATGACTAAGAGCTACAACATACCTATTCCCTAAACTGAACTCTGCCATTTTCTTCAGGTAAGAATTGATGGGCAATAAAAATTCTTCTTACCCTTCATCAAACTCTTTTAGAGCTTCCCCTCCCATCCTCACATGGTGCAGCAGTTGTATCAACCTCTCCCATTTCATGTTTGGCACTTGTCTAAATTATATTCTCTTGATTTATACTTAAGATTGCTTCTAAGTTCTGAAGGCAGCCTTGCCTTGCTAGCTCTGGTGAATGTTTAGGCAAAACTAATGGAAAAGCCCCAGAGCATCATGAAATTTAACAATTAGTTGTAAGCTTTCACAGCCTGTCACAGAAGAGGGAGGCATTTTCCTCCTTGGATGACCCTAGAAGAAGCTGGAATTGGGATGATCATTCTGCCAGAAATGGGAGGAGGTTGAATGAACTTTTCTTTCAGTTCTGTTTGGTTTACAGAAAAGAGATGCAAAAGTGTTGTGGGCTTCCTTCCAGAGGCATCCTAACAAGGCACCACTGAATGGAAAATTTGGAGGCAATTTTGAAGGCGAGATCTGTTTAGGGTAAATATCTCCCAGGAAAGAAAAGCAGGAACAAAGAGAGTTAAAGCAAGGTCAGAAAGCAAAACAATGAAGAACATTATATGCATTTTAATTTCAAAGGCACTCTTAAAAAGATTTCTCTTGCTTTTATGACTCTTTTTGTATGTCTTGGGATCTTCCTATTCTTTTCCCTATTCATATTTTCATTTTTCTACTGTGTGCCCATGGAAGGAAGTTAGAGGTAAGAAACTGAAAAAATAAAAATTTATAAGAATGAAAAGAAGAGAGAAAGGAACTGGAACATCATTATGTTATTCAGAAAAGCAGAAAAAAAATGTACTGTTATATTTTCAAGTTAAAACATACTAAACATTTTGTACCTTTTTTCTCTCAGATTTTCAACAACTGTGAAGATATTTATTTATGTATGTTTTTATTTATTTATTCATTCATTCATTCATTCATTCCAGGAGAATGAAAGAACCCTAAGCGAGCATTTATATTTGTATTTTTATTAAAAGGTGAAACATAGTCTTTCAGATTTTCCCTGTTAGAACAGAAAGGCCATGGCCTTAACCACGAAAGCATTCCTTCTAATCCTTCTATCTTCTCAGTTTGTCAAAAGCAAAGCTAGGGCATTATACTCGCAGAGCTTGGTTTGCTTTGAACAGTGCACATCTTGTCTTCTTCACTGCCTTTGAACAAGTCATGTTGGATAGGGAACATTTTCCCTAGTTTAGATCTTTAAGTCTAAGGTAATCATCTAGGCTCCTTTCATGGTCACAAACAAAAATTTCTCATCCTAGTCAGTGCCTAAAAGGTGACAGAAGAATTATTTCTTACAACATTTAAGAGAGTCCAGGATGATTTTCCAAAGCTTAAATGTCCAACTTCTAGTCAGCTAAATTTAGGCAAGATGACTCCTAGTCCTAATTTCTCTCAGTTTCCTCCTCTATACAAAAAGAGATCCTATTTCCCTGCTTCCCTGGGATGCTAGATGTCTAAGTTAATTAAAGTTTGTAAAGCAGGTTGCATTTGTTGGATAAAGGCATTATATAAATGCAAAGTATGACAGGCAGACTGATTGACTGAGTTAGATAAGATAGATATTGTTTGGCATGCCAAAGTAGTATGGATGCCAGATGATATTATCTGAAAAATTCAGAATACAGAAGTCAATGAGGTCCGGGTTGAGTTGAGCCACATAAGGCGCTCCCATCAAAGAGAGAGCAGGTTTAGTTATACCATCATTTGAACTCAGAGGAATTCAAGAGTTTGCCCATTTTTATTATCACACATAATTTGTTGGAGATACAGAGGGAAACATTATGAAAAAATGGTGAGTTTTACTGCTTGTGCATCCCTTAACTCATCATTATGCAGAGTTTCAGAAAATGTACAGTATTTCTTATTCCATGGACAGAGTATATCATTGTTCTTTTGATGTTTTATCATATTGGGTGTATGAAGAGAATGGTGATTTCAGCTGTGAAATGTAAATTTCAGTTATAGTGCTGATGGTGCCTATAGGATAATTAAATATGTGTTCTGTAATGCCATATATAATTCACAATTGTGTATACAAATTGATTGATGTAGTAAAAGGGCAGTGAATAGAGAAACATCATGATACAAAAAAAAAAAAAAAAAAAAAAAAAAAAAAAAACCTAACAAAAAGATTAAAAAGAGATTCCACGGAAAAAAAAAAAAAAAAAATGCAGAAAAACTTGGCTATAAGTGAAGACGATTAAAAGACAAGGCATAAATATCTTATAGCATGCATGTATACCTCTGGAGACAACCATATTCATATAGCATTAGCCAACTGTCTGATCATTTCCACATGGCATAGGGACACAATGGAAGCAGACAAGCATTTGCACTGCTTCTTGTTACTGTCTCATGGCAAAACGAACTTATATCTGTTTATGCCACCACAAGACTGTGAGGTTTCTCTCCAGCAATCTCAACAGCAAATCACAATTGGATCTGTGCATTTGAGAAAGGAACTCACCTGAGAGTAGTACAGCTCGAGAGCAATATAGTCATAAGTACAGAGTGATTCTTGCATACGTATATTGGATACAAAGAAAAGTTAATAAATAGTGCTCCCAAATTGAGAAATAAAAAGCAGAACTTTTAATTAAAGTTGTAAATTCTTTTTCCGGTACATTTAGCCTTTTTCTTGTTCCTGTTCTTTTTTTTGACAACTAATCTGGATTTGTCTGAATATATATGCATAAGCTTATACAAGAGGTGAGAACAAAGCTTACCCTAAATATTCCCTAGCTACAGCCACAAATGTACCACTTGACCTGTACTTTATGGTTAAAAGTAGCACACAAGCCTTGCTGTACCCTCTGTCACAGGGTGGACTGCATTCTCCAGCAACACCTAGGAGGGGTTCACAAGTCATCCTCTTCACTCAAGTCTGTGTCTGAGTGGGAAGTGCAGTAGATTACCAAATTTTGTTTCTGATCTCTGATTGGAGGAGAGACCTTTTGAAACAGAGAAAGATGAACGATGAGCATTGAATAGCCACTGGCAAGCAATGAATGATGCACTTCTGGTCAATTTGCTCATGTGAGCGGCAGAGGAATGTTGCGATTTGTACACTTTTTCATGAATTAACTTTCTGTTGCCTGGATACTAATGAAAAATGCTTAGTATGAAACAGTAAATAAAGTAAAATCATTTCATGCATTTGTAAGTGTATTTGTAAGTTATTTTTAATTATTATTGTCTGTTCTGCTCTTTTGCAGATCCCTTGCTATTTCCTGTGTATTAAACAATGCTAGATTAAAGAGATGAAAGCAGTTTTTTTCATTAAAGCTCATAAGCTAAAGGTTGGATCAGGTACCAGCGGTGAAAACCTGAATGCACTGTAATGAATGATAAAACATCCTTTAACCTCCAGGTGATACACTAGACCCTGACTGTAGAAGGAGAGCTGTGGAGGAATACATAAGCATAGGGAGAGTTACAATAAACCGTTCAGTTTCCTTTAAAGATGTTATCAGAAGATTCTTAACCAGTCAATTCCAATCAAAGACATGGGAAGCTTGTAGGTATTTGAGGTGAGTTCAGATGGGTTGATAGCAAACAACACTGCTCTCTACAATCTGAACAGTTGATTATGACTATTACCAGTCAATAGCTAACAATAACTTTGCAGGAGAAATTGTATATAGCTTTCCATTCCATCCTGTGGAAAATAACCACCATTTTCTCAAAAATTCTTAGAAAGTACACGCACACTCACACAAAAGGAGACAAGGAATTAATCAACTCCAGAAACAATGTCCAGAAGATTTTACCAGCTTTCTGCAAACATACAAAATCCTCTGAAACAAGACAATATTGCTCTCTCTTTCATGTCTTGAACATAAAGAACACCAGCTCTTTATTTATACTCATAAATCTGTATGGCTTATCACTACACTGAAGTAAGTATATTTAATAGCTTCCATACTGAACTAGTTTGGTTAGAAGATTTTACTAAGCTCCTGAGATCAAACTTAAGGACCTTATGCAGAAGATTATTACAACTGTAGTGATTCGACCAGAGCTACCATGATTTATGGCTCCTGACTTTCAGTTCATGTTGTTCTCTAAGCTCAAATGTTTCTTACCCTGTATTAGCTCGGGAATTTTCTTTCATTCCCCCATTTTCAGGACATATTACTCTGCCAATTTTCCTTGCCATTGCAGATTATATTTGCCTGAAAAGACCACTAAAACCTAGTAAGGACTTCATATATCAGTTGTCAAATACGAGTTTTCTTAGGAAAAGCATGTGAGAAAAAAATAAAGACTCTGGCTTTTGTTTGAGTTACGTATTTAACTTTAAAGAAATGCTATCCACTCTACAGGATATTCCAAGGCCTTCAAAAGAAAGGACTTCTATTCATTTTCAACCACCTACCACAGTGACACCTCATTCTAATTGGAGCTTCTGGATGTTACCACACTTATGAAATGATGACAATAATAACCGTAGTAAACATAAAAGTCTAAAAATTATTCATAGTATAACATCCTGTGAATAACATTTTAATAGACATCTAAATGTAAAATACTTTGCAATTATCCAGACTGCATGGCTCTGCAGCTTTATGGGCTACTGTCCTTTCAAGGTGGAGAAGTTTGTTGTATGTATAGTGGATATTGTCAGTAAGCAGATTTTACCACCCATCCACCTTTTGTGCAGTAGCTTTGTAGTACTAGTCCCCATAAGTTAACACTACTTGGCTTGGTGGTGAACAAGACATGTTCATGTAGAGTTCCCTGCAGCAATCATTGCCAAAAAGCAGCTGAGAGACTTATAATGATTCACTGGTGCATGATAGCTCTAATTTTCTCTTTCTGTTTTCAGTCTCTCAACGTTTTCATTTTCTGAGATTCCAGTGCCAGAGATGTTTTGCTCCTTTTTCCTGAGGAAACAGTCCTTGTTTTTTAATTGAGATATGAGAACAGGAAAAAATCTGGTCAGTACATGTTTCTTCATAATATATAAATATATATGTATATGTGTGCGTACACATATATGCATAGAAATATGTATGTGTGTATCTGTCTCTTTCACTCCATATATGTATATGTATAGCGATGGAGTAGCAGATCACATCTTCTACCACCCACCCCCCGCTACCCTACAAAAAAACAGAGTTCCAAAAACCTA
>VXAL01010099.1:66277-96137 GCA_013399475.1 Chauna torquata | reverse complement strand
CTCTAATTCTTCTTGTTCATTCCCCATGCTGCATGCATTGGTGTATAGGCACTTCAGAGAGATATTTAAGCGTGCCAATTTCCCAGGAGGGGTGCAAAAGGATACGCCATAATCATGTCTTGTGGGCACTTCCTTGGCTGCATGCACTTGCTGGAGCTATCCCCACTTGAGCCTTATTTTGCTGTCTGAGTGGTCTCTGTAACTCTCCCCTTCTCCCATCTTTCCTAGTTTAAAGCTCTCCTTACCAGGTTGACCAGTCTGTTGGCAAAGATGCTTGTGCTGCATTTAGTGAGGTGGGTCACATCCCTCCCAATCAGTTGTCGATCTTCTGACAGGGTCTCACGGTTATAGAAACCAAAACCCAGTAGCTAACACCAGTGGCACAGTCAGTTGTTTACTTGGAGAATCCATCTAGTCCTCCTCATCCTTCACCCTAACACAGAATTGAGGAGAAAATGACCTGGGCCCCCAGACCCTTGGCCACCATCCCCAGAGCTCTGCAATCTGATGGTTTCCAAATTGCCCTTGGTATCATTGGTTCCCCCACGGAAGAGCAGTAGAAGGTAGTAGTCCAACACGTAGACAAAGCCTTGTCTGTTTTTCCATGACATCTCTGATTCAAGCCCACGGCAGGCAACAAACCTCTCTAGACAAGTGATCAGGTCAGCAGATGGATGCCTACGTCCCCCGCAGCAGAGAGTCACCCACAACAATCATTCACTGCTTCTTCCAGGTGATCGGCATGGCACAGGGTTCATCGGTTCAGTTTTTCACTTGAATCCATGCCCAGCTCCTCCTCAGCTTGGAAGGCACTAAACCTGTTCATTAACTGCAAGTCTTCAGGAGGAGCAAGAGCCTTTATCCTCATACAAAGAGTGACCAGTTTCCAGCCTTCACCTTCTACAGACTTATGACTTACTGTTTCACGTGGCACAGAGTCCACCTGCATCTCCACTGCAAAAGGGCATTGAGATTCTTGAAGATGTAGGGCCTCCAAGAATATCCCATCTATCTCTTGCTCATCTTTATGGATGCTACACAGCCTGCTTACTTCTTTCTGTAACTCCTTGGCCTGGCAACAAAACTCATCGACAACACCACACCTTCTGCCAAACAGACGACTGTCAGCCCCAGCTTCACGGAGATGCCCCAGGCACTCCCTGCAACCTGAGACCCACAGAGCTACATCCACTGTCAGAAGGTCTGTCTAGGTGGAAGCCTCTGACACAGCTGATGCAGCAACTCCAACAGCTACCAGGGAACGAGTTCTGCAGCATGTCAGAACTATACCTGAGGGAGCATATACTAGTAAGACTGGAGATGAAGGGGCCCTCTTGCGCCCTTCTGCACTAATTGATGTGTTTGTTCACTGTCTCTGTTAGCTGCCCTTAGGTGGTCATAGAATGGTGCCCGGTCGCTGAGTTATGTGTACTTCAGGTGTCCCACTCAGCCAGCGGAACGGCCTTTCTTCAAACAGGTGCCCTCCATCGCGAACGGCTGTGCAAACTGCTGCAGCATGCCTGGTTGCTAGTGCTCCCTACAGCTGTGGAGGTGGCTGCCATTACTCCTGGCACTGCCCATGCCTCGTGGTGTATTTTCTTTTGTCTTTTGAATCACAAGCACTTGGTATGGCCTGCTATCTTTCTTTCCCTCTCTTGCTCATATTCTGCTTTCTCAGATGATCTCAAATGTTGGAGTTTATTCAGTATAAAACTTACTAGAAAGAGCAGAAGATGTGAATGGAAAATATTCTTCCGTCTCCAATATTTCCCTGAGTTTTCTGCAAAATGAAAGTAATGTTGCTGTAGATCTGTGAAATATATGATTTCTAAACTTCATAATGCTGACAGTAACTTAGATTTGGAGGAGTTGAAGATATTTTAGAAATAGCTAAGATCAGCACAATAATCCATTCTGATATCCTTTGTCATACAGAAGCACAATCACAAGCTTCTTTATCACGCCCTGAACTCTTAAAAGAGAGGTATCTAGCCTTGATCTAGCCTCTTCAATACCTTTATCAATGATCTGGATGAAGGGATCGAGTGCACCCTCAGTAAGTTTGCAGCCGACACCAAGTTGGCTGGGAGTGTTGATCTGCTCGACGGTTGGAAGGCTCTACAGAGGGATCTGGATAGGCTGGACAGATGGGCCGAGGCCAAAGGTATGAGGTTCAACAAGGCTAAGTGCCAAGTCCTGCACTGGGTCACAACAACCCAGTGCAATGCTACAGGCTGGGGGAAGAGTGGCTGGAAAGCTGCCTGGCGGAAAGGGACCTGGGGTATCGGTCGATAGCTGGCTGAGTAAGAGCCAGCAGCGTTCTCAGGTGGCTGAGAAGGCCAACAGCATCCTGGCTTGTATCAGAAACAGTGTGGCCAGCAGGACTAGGGAAATGATTGCCCCCCCTGTACTGGGCTCTGGTGAGGCCACACCTCGAGTACTGTGTTCAGTTTTGGGCCCCTCACTACAAGAAGGACGTCAAGGTGCTGGAGTGTGTCCAAAGAAGGGCAACGAAGCTGGTGAAGGGTCTGGAGAACAAGTCTTCTGAGAAGCGGCTGAGGAAGCTGGGGTTGGTTAGCCTGGAGAAAAGGAAGCTCAGGGGAGACCTTATCACTCTATACAACTACCTTAAAGGAGGCTGTAGTGAGGTGGGGGTTGGTCTCTTCTCCCAAACGCCAACTGAGTAGACAAGAGAAAATGGCCTCAACTTATACCAGGGGAGGTTTAGGGTGGATATTAGGAAAAAATTATTCACTAAAAGGGCTGTGAAGTATTGGAACAGGCTGCCCAGGGAAGTGGTTGAGCCACCATTCCTGGAGGTCTTCAAAAAACATTTGGATTCAGAGCTTAGTGACATGGTTTAATGGTGGACTTGGCAGTGCTAGGTTAAAGGTTGTACTGGATGATCTTGGAGGTCTTTTCCAGCCTAAATGATTCTATAATTCTATGATTCTATCATTAAATGTTAGAGAATCCAGTGTACACCCAGTAAATTTTCCCGATAATTATTTACCCTCACTATTAAAAATGTTTCATGTTTCTAGTAGCATATTACTGAATTTTCCTTTAATGTGGACAATCAATATATTATGATATATACTCAGAAACAGTTGCAATTTTCCCTTACTCTTCTTATACTGTATTGGTGATAGCTATTTTCAAAGTTACTGTTGGATCAGTTGGTGACATTCCCTGAAATTTCCTTTGCTGTCTCTGCATTGACTAATGTGATATTAAAGTACATTTAGAGGAAAAGGTTAAAACCCTTTCACAGTAATGCAATTAGGGTGAACATCCTGTCACATCCATCAGACGTGAAATCCATTGCAAAAAATCCATTGCACACTATGAAAAACTCTGTTTTTACTGTCTCTAATGAAGTTCAAGGTTTATCAGCTGAGGCAGATATTTAATTAGAGTTATCTTGCAAACTTAAAGCTAAAATGTGTCCACATAGTCAGGAATAAAGAGAAAGATCCTGACCACAGGTGGAATATCTTCACTGAAATCAGTGACAATTGCATAAAAGAAAATTAGCACAGAGTCTTACCTAACATCTTTTTTAAATACATTACAGGCCAGCTTCAGCCGTTGTCATTAGTGCTAAATAATCTTTTTCAGAGAAAAATGCTGTATAAAATGACCTGCTACAGTATACTTATTTCTGTACTAATGGTCAGAAGGGCGTGAAGAAGTACCTGAATGAAAATTTGGAAGTTCCAGAAAATCTCTGCTCTGTTCCACTTCTCCATAGAAAGTTCCAAGGTACTCATTTGAAGTGCTCAGATGGCAAATCAGCTTTTACCTGCCTTTCTGGGGCTGTCTAAGCCCCTGATTAAAGCTATTATCCTTTGATAAACTCCATGGGATGGGATATTAGCTTCATTTCACTTTGTAATTTTAATTTTTATATGTTGCTGCTGTTTTAGCAGCCTTGTTGTGTTTTTACTACTAGAAATAAAAAACAAACAAACAAACAAAAACAAAACAAAACAAAAAAACAGGTAGTTTCCTTCCCACTTCAATTACCAGATCATAAATATTAGTTTTAAATTAAATGGAAATAATACAATACATATTGCTCCACTCACTAAGCAGCATGGAACCAATCCTGTCTGTGACCCAGCTGGCAGCGTGGAACTGAACATACAGATTGCTGAGCAAAGAGTAACCACAGCCCATCAGTCCTGCTGCTGGTGCAGAAATGTTAGGAAGTAGGTGGCACATTTGCACAGGAAAATAAGTATCTAGCAAAGGGTTTCTTCACTTACAGTTATTTCTGAGAAACGAATACATTTAAGTGCATGAGCAAAACAAGAATTTGAAATTTTTTTCTACCCTAAATAGGATGCTTTATTTAAAAGTTTAAATAAATCCTAAATTGTATAGATTTCTTTTTAAAATTTAAAGATCAAGAAGTCAAAATTATCATTCAACTGACCTTCTATGTAAAGTAGGTCATTGAACTCAGCTGATAATTTCTGCACCAAACACAGCTTTATAAATACCTAACATACATAGAACATATTTTTGGAAAGGAATTCAGTCTTGAGTGAAAGATTCAGCTAATGGGGAGCTTACCACCCCCATAAGCAAGTATTTTATTGGTTAGTTGAGCAGAAAGAGAAAAATACTGCACTTTGCATTTTTATAGCTTTAATATTTGACTACTGGATTGAAATCAGATTTTCAGGAAGGTTTTTAAATTCCTGCTTTTATAAACCAGAAACTGCAGTCCTCGTATGTACGATGAGGTTGCCAAGTCCTGCTAGATTACAGTTTGTAGCATCTCTGAGTTGCAACTGATATCTTAACTTGCTTTTCATGTGACTTGGTTCAGCTTGTTTTTCTTTTGAAGATTCCCCTCTCCATCTGTCTGAGTAGAGAGTATGTTCCAGACTTCATCTCAGTCCTGTAGTTCTCTTTGAGCAATTTTACAAAGTTATCTTCCTGTGTGGGCACCGGGCCTGGAAGAACCATTCTGTAGAAATTGAGGAAATCTGATTTCTTGTTTCTTCCTAACTTTTCTTTTTAACTTCCATTCCCCCAGAATCACACTGGAAGCATATATTGAGGTTATCTACCATTAACCTTAAGGTCTTCTCAGAATTACTCCTTCTAGAACACAATTTTGTAGTCTGAACTTGTCCTTCTCAGTTTTGATGTTTGTGACCTCTCCAAAAGCACAGTGCTCTATAAGTAAATCTATTCTGGCAATTTTTAGAGCCTATTTTTTTCTTTTTGTTATGCATTTCTACTTCACTTATTGAAACGCATTGGGACTGCTGTTTGATTTGGGATGTTCAATAGTGAAATGCTAAATGTTTGTCAAGCTAAATGTTTGTCTGTTCAAAACCCACAACTAAATAGAATAAATCAGCAAGGACTCTTTGTTCCTAGATGCCCTTTAATGTCCTTTTGTTCAGGAAAGCTCCTGTCTTAAGTACCCACTTGAAAATATACTCAAGATTTCTGTATGATTTTGTTCGACCTTTTGCTAAAGCATGTCACTGCTAAGCCACCTATTTCTGAGACTCCCCTGGCTGTTCAGCAAAGGCTTAAGGATGATATGTCAAAGCTGACAACCCCTGTTTCAATAAGAATGTTTTGAAGTAACAATTAGAAAATCTTATCAGTAAAATGATCAAAATAGGACACTGGAATGCCATAAAATAATAGATGTTAGAATAAGGTCCGTGTTGGTGGGATCCAGAGTTTCCTAAAGCACCGTAGCAGCCTTGGCAGGGGATGCAGAGAAGAAGAGGAAGGAGTTAACATATTTCTCCTAAAATAACAGCTTAAGTTCCCCGTGAAATCAGTGGAAAGAGTAGCTAGGATATCTCTGAAGACCAGGAGTAGTAGTAGTAGCAGTTTAGCTAAAATAATCATTGTTCTCCTCCACTGACTGTCCAGGGAACTGGTAGGAATCAGGAGGAATTAAGAATTATGGCTCAGTATTTCCTATTCCTCTACTGAGCCTGAGGAGGAAGTTTGGCTCCTTCTAAAAGGTGGTATCGGCTGCATCAGTTGCCCCCTATTCTCCACACCCACATAGCTTGCACAGCACTGAACACAAGAAGCATGGGATATGTTTGCACCAGTTCAAGAGGACTTCAGCCAGTGCCAGGACCATACCCAAGCTGTCACGGCAAATGCAGTAATGTGCCCTCCCCCTCTACTGAGCCTCTGTTTAGCCTCTGATCAGAACAGATGAGGACTCATTCAGGAAAGGGTAGGAAAAATAAATAAATTCAGTCTGAAGTCCTATCAGTAATTTTATAGACATTTGCTCTACAAGCAACTACAAATATTTATTCATATAAACATAAGAAAAAATCCAGCTGCTTTTACTGCTGTTTGCTGTGTTAGAAACTAAAAGTATTCAGTCATTTAAACATAAAACAAAATCCAGCTAATATATTGATTTTTGTCCTACAAGTTAGGTTACATGCTCTGCAGTGAAGAAGGCAGATGTCTTTTAACAAAATAATTCGAACTACCTTCATAAGTAAGTTTGAAATGTTTTTTGTTTCCACCCTTTGCAAATGTGCAAACAAGTGAAAAATCCATCTAGATAGATAAAATTGATAAACTGAGGCGTATGCTTATAAACCAGAAACAGATTTTCTTAAGTGACAGTATTTGGCAGCTTTCAGATTCTTTCTTAAAACACTGTGAACTGGTGATAACTTAATTGGGTAATGAATCAGAAATAGGATACTGACCCAGACCTTGATTCTGTCATGTGTTGATGCTACCCAAATATTTTAGATTTCAGCATTGTGAATAGCTATTTACCCTAAATACTGTTTTCACGGAATCATAGAATCGTTTGTTTTGGAAGGGACTTTAAAGATCATCTAGTTCCAAAGTTTTAGTCACAAAAATCTCTTAAGAGGTTAACATCAGAGAAAACAAGCAAACAAAAACAAACAAGCAAACAACCAAACAAGTAGGATTTGGAGGTCATATATCAAGTTATTTCATTCTCACACCAGAACTGGTATCTCAACACCTCTAGAAGCTATTGGCATAATACCTCTTTACTCTTGACTACTACCACTTCAATAGGATCAAAGGATAAATGTTTTAGGTTAGGACGGATCTCATGAGGTCTCTAGTCTAACCTCCTGCTCAAAGCTGGATCAGCTCTGAAGTCATCCCAGGCTGCCTAGGTCTTTGTTCCAATGGGGCTTGAAAATCTCCAAGGCTGGAGACTGCACAACCTCCCTGGCAGCCCTTCCCACTGCTTTCGCTGTCCTCTCAGGGAAAAAAGTTTTTCCTTATATCCGGTCTGAATCTCTCTTGTTTTACCTTAATTCCATCATCTCTCATTCTGCCACCATGAACCACTGTGAAGAGCCTGCCTCTGCCTTCTCTTTCTGGCAGGTATGGAAAAGCTGCTGTTAGGTCCCCTGAAGGTGCTCTGAGAGCAGAACAAGCCCAGGTCCCTCAGTCTCTTCTCACAGGGCAGGTGTTTCTGCCCCATTTCCATCTCGGTGGTCCTCTGCTGAATTTGCTGCAGTTTATGGATGTCTTTCACCTACTGGGGGGCTAAACTGTATGCGCTGCTCTAGATGTGGTCTCACAAGTGCTGAGTAGAGGGGGACGACCTCTTCTCTCCATCCACTGGCTCCTCCTGTTCACATAGCCCAGGTGTTGCTGGCACCTTTGCTGCCAGGGCACAACACAGGCTCACCTCGAGTGCCTGCAGAGCAGGGGTGCTCCCGGCCAGTCAATGTCCTTCCCAGGGGCAGGACTTCACACCTCTCTCCACTAAACATTGCAAGGTTCCTGGTCTTCACAGTATTTTGTACAGTCCATTTTTGATCCTAGGCACAGGTTGCTGACTACTCCCAACCTCCATTCCAATCATCTTTACTCTGTCAAATGACCAGCTTTTCACTGGGAGTAAACTTGTTACCTCTGTTATTTATCCAGTTCCAAGATTTATTCTTTTTTTTTTTTTTTTCAACTAAACCTCAGCATAGCTATCCTGGAAAATGCAGACAGCATATAGGTGCAGGTAAATAGCACTTCTATTGAAGCAGAAAGCTGCTTCCTGAGTAAAAATGGTGTTATGTATTTTTAAAGCCTGTGCTATGGAGCATGATATTAGTCACTTGCCAAGATAATAGGTCTGATCCTCCATGGTGCTACTCCAGCTGCACTTCTTCCTGTGCATACCCATTGTAACATCACTTAAAACTGAAGTCATACACCAGTGAATCAGGCCTGGAAAGTTTAAGAAAATAAGAAATGGAGGTGTGGTGGGAGGTTAATTTCCCTCCTACAATATTTCGCAACACTGAAAGCAACAAAACTACTTTTTTTTTTTTTTTTAGCTGGAAGAAATGTAATCTAGCTCTCAACTCACCACACAAAGTAGAAGCTCTACTGTTCAACACTTGCTTGTAAAGAAGTCCCTAGTTTGTAGCATATGATGTTTTCTTCTCACTTGTTTTCAATAGCAATTATCATTGTCTGAATAGGCTATTAAAATATTGGAAAATGCACTGATGATGAAACATGCAAAGAAGAAGAAGAAGAGAAGAAAAATAGGCTAAATAATATTCAAAGAAAATACATACTTCAAAGCACCCAGAATTAAAAAATTTAGACCCACAGTTTACTGAATGTCTGCACAATAAAGAAGAATTTATCTAAGTCTCCCAAACTGAAATGACAGCAATGCGATTTGCGGAGCTGGAATATAGTTCTAGGAGTTGTAGTTCATACTGTGGAGTAACAACTACGATCTCATTTATTTCATTTTAAATAAGTTAGTAGGTTTGTTTTTGTTTTTGTTTTTGTTTCTTTTATTAATGCTGAAGAACAATTTGTTTAAAACAAGTTATTAGCCTCTTGCTTTTGCTTCTCATTGCTTTTCTTTCCTAATCCTTCCCTTTATGATCAGTCCTTCATATATGACAATGTAACAGTAAATAGCTTACTTTGAAGTTAACAGTTTCTAGCAAACTGTCTATTATGCTAATCCATAAGGAACATGATGGACTACTGAAGAGATTCTCTTGGTTTCCAAATACATCAAAAAAAGATCATGATTGGAAGACTTTTATTTTTAGTCGTGTGGTTCAGAAGAAATGGGTTATGACTTTTAGCAGATCTATGCAGTATTATTTAGGGAATTATGACTTCTCTGCACTTCCAGAACGTTATGCCCGATAATACTCTAAAACAGTACTAATTTTTCTGCCACATTATCAAGTTATCCTGTCTTGGTAACAAGAAACGCAGTATGAAACTGGTGAAAAAAAGCTGCATAATAGTTTGATTTCTGTATAATTGAGTTCTCCAAATCTGCCCTCCCATGCTAAATTACAGCTCTAATTTGCAAGAGCAAGAGAGAGACTCACACACATCTGAAAAAATATCAGCACTTACTGTTTAATTCCATCACAAATCTACTTAGTACATTAACATCATTATCCTATTACTCTATTATTACTCTTTGCTGGGCCAATGTTCCCTGACACAAGCTTCCCCTAAAGGATTTAGCTCCCCTGACATAAAAAGGAGTCCAGATTCAAGATGTCATTTTGATCTTTATTTTATTTCTGTGTTTTGCAAGAGAAAATGTGATAGTGGTAGCAATACCAGCAGCAAAAGGGTGAACTGTGATTTACCTCCCAGCAGTAAAGCAAAATTGTGCCTTTGCTTGTAGCATTAGCAGTCAAATATATCATCATTGTGTTTAATGCTATCCAAGAATAAGTCTCCAGAGTCCTTCATGAACACAAATCGAGGGTGGTCACTGTCCCAGAGAATTTTCTTTTGAAATTGTTCAGACAGAAAATGTGAGAAGACCAATCCACAAGCAGAGTCAAGGAATATTATGACAATTCAACTGTTTGGGATTTGGGGGAGGAGGAGGCAGAGAGAGGGAATTAGCTTAGGGAAAAATAAGGAAGGAATGGCAAGGAGGTCATTTCCAGGGAGAACATGGGGCAAAAACAGACTGCAACTTGGATGACAGAGGGTGGAAGCCAACACCCACAAAAGCAGGGCAGAGAGGATCCCATCATTGCTAGGGAACATCCAAAATCTCTAATGACTTATTCCCAGTCTCAGCAGCTGGGATCTCTCACCATTTGTTCTGAACCTTGTGGTCAGGGCCTCCCAGACAGCAGTCACCCTCCCATATTGTCTGTGGCCACTCCTGACAACACTTTTGCTGTTCAAAAGCCCATGGTTGGTTACCCCCATACACCAGTGAAGCTCCCATTAGGTCACTTAAGAACACCTCTGCCGTACAGTGCTGAGGCTGCTGCAACAATATCAGAATACATAATCCCAAGGTACTTGTGTTCTGTTTGTGAGAAAAACATCATTTTCTAGAGCTTTATCATTCATGGCAGATCCCCTAAGCCAACCCCCACAGAATGCTGTATTGAAGAAAGAGAAGGCTCAAGAAGATAAGGAGTGTACTTTAAGAATAAGAATAATTAAGTGTACCATGAGGGCAAGCCTTTCAGAATTTAAGAGAATGAGTCTGCAATGAGACAAAAAAGGTGTGCCTTCTCACTCATTGCAGATCTGCATTTGAAAAACCCCATTATGTTGGAGCAAGCACATTTAATGTTTTTTTTTCTGCCAGGCATGAGGTTTCATAGGAAAGGAACATTCTCTGCAAAGTAAGCAAATTCTGCAGATCAGACTATGAGTCTTCAGTTTTGCATCACTCACTAAAATAAACAAATATGTATCTAAAATCCCAACCATTTCCGCTATAGACTTCTTAAGGAATTATTCTGAAAGGCCAAAAGGTAGCCATTCCAAGGCATACATAAGGATTTCCTTCTTTGGATTATGCACACAGGTTTTTTAAAGAACAAAACTTTCTGTGAGAAATAAGAATTAATAGCAAAAGTTAATATGAAGTCCTAGATGTTTTATTACTATGAATTTTACATGTTGCTGAAATTAATACAAATGATCTTTTCAGCCTCAGATCATGTATGCTAGAAACTGAGGAAGCTGCAACTGCCTGTAGGTAGCACCGGTGTCAACATGAATCTATCACTGAAAATGATCATAGGGGAAGAAGTATTTTTCTGTCAAACATTATCAGAATAGACATAGGTGTTGCATAATCACACTATATCATTAGATTTTCACACTAACGATGCCTTAACAAGAATTCTGTTTTAAAACCATTTGTTGATAACAAAAACTCATTTAAACTCTGCTACTGCCATTGAAAATCATTTGCCCACCTAGAACAGAGACTTCTGCCTATAATGAGAATGGGGTGAAACTAATACATGAACAGTGCTGACAAGTGCTACTCTTTCATCTCATGCTTCCCATTGAGTCTTGACCATCAAAAAAAAATCCCAAACAACAGATCATTGAGTACTTCCTTTTGTTCAAAAAAGTAAAATGAAATCATATATCAGGAATGGCATTCTTCCCTTCCCATGTCAGCTGAGCAGGTAGAGTGGAACTAGGTATAGTTCCACACACTTCTGAAAGGCTCTTCCATCACCATACACAGTCAGTGCAGTGTTGTAACCAGATAAATGACAAGATCATGTGCATTAGTTTCTCTACTTATCTCTGCCCTCAGATGCTAATCATTTTACTTCATACAAACTGTCTGATTGAGGCTGCAGTAGAAGACTTCACAGTCCTTTGATGCTCCTTTGGTGAATAAAGATGTCTCCTGAATGATCATGCGTGAGCTCTCTTTGCATCATGCTTCATAGATGCTTAATTAGCTCGTCTCAGATAGCCTGGCAGAATTCAGAAGTTGCTGCCAACACAGAGCTTCTTCAACTGCGCTCCTCCAGGGACAACCCTTGGAGGTGAAGATGGGGATGTTCATCTGTTACTATGGAGACAAAAGCAGAGTCAGCATTCACTAATGTCCCATTGGTGCGTAGTGACATTTCTGGGTCTCTATAGTAACAGAGGAGTTTCTTGGTATGTCTGCCAATCTCCAAGGTGAAAGAGCAGACCTCAAGGACTGAGATACAAGGACTGAGGTGCAAAGATTGATTCAGGTGACTGTAGCTAGATTCCACAGAGACAAACAATTAAATGGTTGTTTTCTATTCACTCATAGCACAACATTTCTGCTACAGAACAGCATCATACAATATGGAATAGAAACTGAGAGTACCAACAAAAGCTAAGATAGAAGTTATAGTTTAGGAAAATCAGATTTTCTTTACAAAAATAAGCTATGTGTATTGAAGACTACAGACTTGCCTCTGTCCTTCCATGTTCTTTTGTATTTAGTGTTTTACACTGTGTGTTTTTTAAAATGACTGGTCTATGCTTAAGAAGATGAGTTTGATTTGCACTGAGCATCTAAGATAAAAATTTACCCATTTTTTTTCTCATACTCTGATCTGTGATTCTTGAAACAATTGTAATGGAACTCAAAGGATATTAAGAAATGCTCAGATCATAGATCTGTTAGCAACCTTTAGTTGTTTTTATTGGAAGCCGTTGTACAGGCAAAGTGGCTGAGCGTTTGTAACTGCAGCCAGGCTCTCAGTATGAAACACTTGAGATGCTTCCTGAAATTACAGGTAATCATAAATTTCCTGGTGAATACAAATGCTTCAGGGTAATGGGACATTGCATGATGATTGATAGTTGCACCCAAAGACGGAAATTTAGCGTTGTCATCTAGCATATCTATTATTTGCATAATCTGGGTAATCACAGAACAAGCTGAAGTCCTAAGGAATAGACATGATCTCTTCTGGACTCTTCTTTAGTTTTGTAGTAGATTGAGTGTTGGAATTGTGAAGAAGGCAACAGGGAATGATCTTACTTTTATAGTGAGATTTCTGACCTTTTCAGTAGCAGAGCCACATACTGAGTTAAGGTTCTGCTATTGCTTTTTTTGCTAACAGTTTTGTGCCTCTCCTTCAGAAAGATCCAGAAGTCCAGGCCTTACTACCAACAATTTTAATGGGGACCATCCATTATCTCCACTTACTTTCAGTTGCCTTTCTCAAACACCTGAGCAAGACTGGCCAAATCAAATTTTTTTTTGTGATAGAAAGAACTGTGATAGATAGCGCTAAGCACCCAGAAAAGGAAAAATCTCAAAAGATCCAAAATGAACCTCTGAGCAGCTGCTCAGTGTTTTCAGAAAGATGCTATGATTGCTTATAGAGTATGGAAATGGATAAGGCATTAACAGCAAGCTGTGTATCACTCAAGTTTCAAGTGAAACAGTAAAGCAAATCACAGGGTCAGAGGGTGAGCTGAAACTCAGTAAAGGATAATTAAAAAAGAAAATCATCCAAAAAAGGCATAAGAAACATGCAAAAAGACATAACAGAAAGCATGCAGTTTATACGCAAAGGCAATGCTTTCTTTAGAGTTTGCCTCATTGGCTTTTCTTTGTGAGCTGACAGCATGATCCACCTCCAAGAGGACTTGGGTTAGAGATGTTCTTATCAAATATTCATCAAAGACTATGGGAAATAGGGGCACTGACTGTGTTTCATTGGTTAAAGCCGGGAGCTTTCAGGTTCGGTGAAGCAACTGGGCAAATAGGGGAGATACAACATGACCAGAAGTAACAGGACCTGCCTGGTTATATGCAGGGAATAGGAGAAGCAGAGCACAGGGTGCTTTATTCTTTATGCTAAAAAGCCACAAAACTGACAGCATGATTGTTCAAGTGGTGTCAGTTGGTTTATGGTCATCCAGTCGATAATAAACACAAGGCCTGAAAGAACAGAACTTTAAAAGGATTGAAGCTTGGGGCTCTGTTTCTATTCTCCAAGTGATAAAATTGCCTATTGACAAGCAGTAACCCACAGCAACCAGAAAAAATTTATTGAAGATACAAGTTAATAATTACAGTGACACACTGTGCCTGTAGCTCTGGGATAGAGTAATGTGCTTTCTTGCTGTTGCTCTTTAACTAGACCATAGAAATCTATACACCGAAGCTATGTCCAGGACCTTATTCAACCTGATGGCTGCACATTCAATGAATGAAGCAGAAGTCTGACATGAGAATGAAGGTGCAGGCTTGCCCTCCACAAGCATCTAATTTCCATCTGAGATTGTGCAGGGAGTGAATTGCATAAATCAGATGGATGATGTGTTTATTCTCTCTTTGAAGTTTTCTGTCCCTCATATGAATAATTTTCAGTTCAAGACGGACCACCTCATTTTTATCTAAGAAGTACTTCTTAATCACTTACAACTTTTAGTGCTGCTATTATTATCATGTCCCTAAATCTCTTTTCAGCATCATAGGCTCTGAAACTCCTATTTTTCACCATTTGTTTCAAAAAGAGGGTTTTTTTCATTCTATCACTTATCTCGATTAATGTCTCATTTTTCTTTGACAGCACAATGTGTGTTATCATTACGATTTTCATGATCTGCTTAGGAACTCAAAGCAGTTATTATTATTTTTTTTTTCCTGAGAAGTATTCCTCTTTGCAAAAGCCCAAATTCAATAGGCCTAAATTAGGAGCTTAGTCACTTACAGAGAGTGATTCAGCCCACCTCACACCTAAACTGACCCTTCAAAATACCTTGTTCTCTCATTTGCCTATGGAAGGAACCTAAAGCAATCAGGCTTATGATGTAGGTGTATCAGTTATGTGTGCACAGCTAAGTGGGAAGGACCGTAGTCTTTTGCCTCTTGTGGCAGGATCTTAATTCTTTGCTGTTGTTCATAATGACAATTAATTTACTTTGCCTTCAGCAACAGTTAATTCCATTTGCCCTCTTTTTTTTATTTTTTATTTTTTTTAATAAATCCCAAATAGGATGCTGACCAACAAGCCATTTTGGAAATCCAATATCAGCTGTTCAATCTGAAATTATGGTTTGGAATATCAGATCCTGTAAGGCAAAACCTTATAATATGTTGAATTTCATGCATTAATAGTTGCAGAGAATTAGTAAAAGGGTGAAAATACCAAACATATAAACAAGTATGTACAGAACAAGCTTGCAACTGTATGTAGCCAGCATTCTGAAATCTGCAGTACAGTGAGTCAAACTCCAGTAGTTGCAGAGCACAACTAAAAATCATTTGGAGAAGACAAATGGAGGAGCAAGAAAGTTGCAACTTGCCTCCAGACCAGCGCCATAAAGACACTCTTCTAGCTACTATTGATATAATAAATATTTCCTTCCTTTTGATTTTTCATTTCCTTTGAACCTTTCCAGCTCCTCATATAATCATTTTAAAATAGGCAAACTTCCTTTTTCTTCCATTCTTTGTGTTGTTCCACACCATCAGTCCTCTTTCACACTGCCAGCTAGTCTGGCAGCCCATCACTAATTTAAATGACCCCCTCATTTAATCCTGAGGAATAAATTTATATGTCCTCAGGATTAAAAAGAAGTAGGAATCCAGAGTTTTGCCAATGGATGAACAAAATGCAAGGGAATACCATTTATTTTCCGTAAACACTAAAATCTTATAAATCAGTTCATTTTCTAGAGGCACATTCTCCTTTCCTGATAACATATCTCACCCCAAATAGTTGGCCAACATGACCTCCTAAATTAACAAAATGGGAAAGAAAGCTCTTCAGCCAATGAACAAAGTCAAGCCACCTTGAGGACAAGGAGCCAAAGAGTTTATGTTTAGTTCTATGATGCACGTGTGCCTACTTTCTCTGCTTCTTGGAGTGAGAAAAAAAATAGACAACTGTCCATTATTGAAACACAAAATGTCTCAGGAATGAGACATTGCAGGAGCTAAGGGGTCTCTGGGGTCCGTATTATTCCCTCATGCTCTTTTGGGAACATGATCAGCAAGTTCCTGCTATTGCATGTTGCTTCTGAATCAGCGCTGCTGCATCTCTCTGGCTTCTCAGCCCCATGTGCCAGATGCAGTTGCATCTGCTCAGTGGGCTGATGGAGTAGGAGAGCAGCCACTGCAGCTACAGGGTATGTGTGTGTCTCTTTAGATGCTGGCCCACATTATCATGTGGCCCAAAAATGGAGTGGGAAAGGAACCCATTTATGTGTCCTGTTGTTAGGGAAAAGAAGGGATGTGTGTCACCACAAGTACATTTACTGCTGACTAGCAGAAAGGCAAGCACAGTGAAATCTCCAAGCTTGCAGGTGTTACAAAGCTTTTTGGAAAAGTAAATCTGTGCTGACAGTAAGTCCAGAAGGACCTCACAAAAGTGAGAAAGTGAGCAAGGAGGTGGCAGATGATCTTCAATATAAATTACTGTAGAGTGTCTAGGGAAAGGTAATCCAAATAATGTTTACATGATGCTGAGCTTTGAACTGGCAGTGGCAGTTTAAGAAGAATATTACAGGATAATCGTTGGCAGCACTCTAAAATCATGAAGTCATTTTATACTGGCAGCCAAATGCCAAATGCCAAAAAAAAAAAAAAAAATTGGGCATCACCAGGAGCGATATTGAAATGAAGCTCTGGTATTTTGGTGTAATGACATCTTGAGTATTACATGTACTTTTGGTATCCATACCACAGGCTGGACTAGTGATCATAGAAAAGGTATAGCAGATGGCAAGCAAAAAGATCAAATCAATAGAGAATCTGTCTTACCAGGTTCTTCAGTTTTGGAGGACAAGTCCGAAGCAGGTATTACTGAGATTTACAAAATCATGAAAGCTCTATGATAAAGTGAAAAGAGAACTGTTATTTATCAAATCTCATGGAAGTAGAATTAAGGAGCACTGACAGATGCTAGTTGGATGTCAATTTAAAACATGAAGAATTGTTTATACATTGGGTAGGGAACTTCCGGAATTTGTTGCCACAGGCTTGGAGGAAGATTGCATCAACAGCTTCAAAAGGAATTAGACATATTCATGGTTTAATTCTTAAGGGAATAAACAGACAAGTACCCTTCAACTTTCCAAATCCAATGACTGTGAATGCTGGAAGGAGTATGTGGAGTTGAGATGTGAATAGAGGCCAGGCTCAGGTACTCGCCTTAAATAGTATCGCCTAATGACATTTTCAGAGATAGAGTACAGGGATAGCTGAAGCAGCTGTCAGGCCAGTTAAGGCATTTCTTATGCTCCTACAACTAATCAAAGATGTGCCCAAGCAGCTGTCTGTCCCTCACCTGCTCCTAATACTCACTCTCCCTCCATCCAAGCTCCTAGTTCACTTCTAAGAGGTACCAACTTGTGAGCCCATTGGCTCAGACTCTCACCTCATTCATGTTGTTTTAGTAGTTTTTTTGTTGTTTTTGTTGGTGTTGTTTCACCAGGAAGTCATTTTCAAGTCACTGAGACAGAATGAATGTCATGGAGAGAAGTAAATCTTCTGCTGCATCACTTGTGCTGCTGCCCTAGAAATTCAGAAAGCGCCAGACCAACATTTAGTTCAATGAATGGGCCTTTTCTGCGTGCACACATACCTGTAATACATATGTGTGTATATTTGTCTGTGGAAAATCTGATTTACTTTATAACTTGCAGTATTACTGCAGATGCCCATATATTTTAGCTGAATTCCGTGCACTTCTCTACTATAAATAACAAACATGTGACTTATTAAACAATGCAGTGTTTATAATCTGATGTTTTGGGAGGTGTTGTCTGAGGATAAAGAATTTTCAAGGTAAATGTCAAATTAGCTACTCATGTCATCAGCTACTCATAACCTGTAAGCTAACTATCAAATGCTGAAGTTCTAATTAAATCCTTTGTGGCTTACAGTATACTTATCAGCTAGTCTAATATGATTCGCTTCAATGTTTTCTACAATAATTTAACTCAGCTTCAGTAGATGTATTATGCACACTTCTGGAATGCTAATATTTGCTGTGTCTTAGTGAAATAATTCAGCTAAATACCAGCGGTATTCCTGAAAGAGATTTGGTTTCTCCAGGAAAGCAGAGATATTGAACAAATTACATACCTTCTAATGCACGTGTCTTGAAACATAGCTACAAACAAAAAATCAAGTGGGCAGTAGTGCTGAGGTCTTTAAGGGACAGTTTCTTGTTTTCATTTTTAGGTTAATGAAAATTTTGGAAGAAAATACTAACTTGTTTTGAGAGGATACCAAAAATTGGTGAGGTGCTAAATAATGAAGACACCAGGCTAACTGGCCATGTGTGATTATAAACCGTATTCACAGGATTAAAATTAACCTCTGGGATGACTTTTTGCTAACAGTTTAGAAATTTTAAACTTTTGAATTCCTAAGAGAATGATCACTGGAAATACATATCTCATTAGAAATTGCATGTACGTAGATTATCCAAACTTGTTTTTGTTGGACACATTTTTGAGCTCCTTAAAAGTATTCAATAGACTAGAGAGAACCACAAGCAAGGACTGCTTTAGATCCAAATACTTATATGGACAGATTTTCCCTACAGATGTAGCTGTCAAGAGAGATTGTCAGGCACCAGAGCAGAAGAAAAACAGCAGGGAAAAAACAGCTTGTAGTGTGAAATGCAATTAAATAAATTTGTAGTAGAGAGAGAAAGGATTTCACATAGAAGTGTAAAAAGTCCCCTGCAGTTTCTGGAGAGGAGAAAAAAATAACTGTGTGATGTGTATCATTCAACGTTGTGCTTCTATAATCAAAATTACCCTAGAACTCTGAGAGGCTTTCCTGCAAGCAACGCTGGAATAACTATTTCTACAAATGTTTGGTATGGACTGTATCTCCATTTTCCGAATAAGGTTTCCTCTAGCAGAATGAATTGAATAAAAATGTTTTGACTGTGAGATTGCTGCACTATAATTCTTTCATCTAGGTAGCAGGAGAAGTTAAAAGCTCTTAATTTTAAACAATCACGACTGAAAAGAACAGTTTAGATCTTTGGCGGGAATAAATTGATGTAGCCACATGAAATCAATGCGGCTAAGCCTACTTATATGCGAAAAAGATCTGTCTCTAAACCTAAACATCCGAGAAGTTCAGATTATGCATGCAAATTCAGCAAACTCCTATTCAGATGCAAATTTCCCGTGGGAAGAGGGAGAAGAGCAGGAGAGAAACACTGCTTTCACCTCCGCTCCCATTGCTGCACGCCAGCAATGCAGTGCACACCTCAAGGCAGGTAGCCTCCGCATCTGAGTTGCAGACCTGCCACATTAAGTCAGCAAACATGGAAATACAGTGACTTCTGCCTATCTTCTTGGATCCTGAAGTGTTTGGGCACCCAATCCTTTAACAAGCACACCCTAATTTTGGAGCCTTCCTGCACTATGGAAGGGAGTAGCATTTTCTGTGGGTGTGCTGGTGGGGTCCTCTAAGCTATTCAAAACCTACAAGTCTTGTGCAAGGGAAGGTGGGGCTGGCAACTTACCAACCCAGCCAGAGGGACCAGAGAGTAAAGCTGATTGGCTTTAGGAGTAGTGTGGGGAGCTTTGGGACTCAGAGAGGGGGTATGGCAGTGCAGAAGGCATTGGGCCATCAGGTTATTGAGAGTTAGGCATTTTTATAGTGGAGGTGGGTCTTAGAGCAGTGAAAAGGATTTAACACCTGTGTACGACACCAGGCTTCGTTAATTCTCCTCCTCATGCAGTGAGGAACTTGTTTTACAACGGGCAAACATTTCTATTATCTCTTCCCTGGTGGAGGAGTGGCAGGAAACAAATATTTCTCAGAGTTGTTTTTATTATCTTTCTTTGAGGAAAACAAGTAATTTCTTCAAGCTTATCCCCTGCCAGTTTAGTTTGGGTAGGCTAGTCTGGTGGCTTGCAGCAGGAGCAGATGTAAAACTGTGCAGGGCAGAATGAAATGATAATCATTGCTTTGAGAGCAGAAGAACTGCATCTGGAGTGACCTGAATGAATACAGATCTCTTTCATTGCTGAGCAACATAAAGAACACCACGTGTAAGCATTATGCAGAGAGAGATTCCTTTTAGAAAATAAAATCATTCCATTTGGTAATGCTTTCTTGTTTCATGGTATTTAGTTCTTTATCACAGTGAGTTCTCGGTAGCTTAGAGTGTTTATCTTCCTACTGAGCCTGAACCTAAGATAAAGGGATTAGAGGTCCTCATTTATGTGAAGGCTTTGCATTGACAGGAGAAGCATAAAGGATGAAGCAGCTGAATCATCAGGCAGAGCAAAAGCAGTCTGCTTCCTTCGGCACATGGGTGCTCACAATCATGCACCAAGGGGCATGCTTCTCACGACATTGAAAGTTGCTGCACACCATAGACACTGACAGGCATGTCTCCACAGCATTGCTTCAGCATTAGGTAAACACATATACTTGCAAGATGTGCAAAAAAGTAGGGCAAGCCCAGCACTCCTTTCCGTACCATCTGCAAAGTCAAATATTCTTTAGGATTGACTTATGAATGTTAGTTTTGCGTAGCATCTCTGTAAACAGCAATCTTGGTGAAGGCTAATTTTAAACAGATTTGGGTCTGGAAGGCAAAGTGAGGTGGTTCTTGTTTAATAAGGGTTAAAAACATTCAGCAGTCTTCTCCTGAGCATAAGGATTGACATGCTTTCCTCCATCCTGAGGCTAATTTTTACAAAACTTGTAGAAACTTCATGCCTTTGAGATCTCTTGTCCTCTATGGTTAAGTATTGACCAGCAAATTAAAACACTATTGGCAGGCCCCAGAGGCAGATGGATGCATGGACTTGTTCACAAGTGCAATGTTACTGAAGCTTCATTTCCTTATGGCTTTGACAAAATTGCATCCTGAAGCTAAGGCAATGCACATCACTTGTCACAGTACAAAAAACATGCTAAACAACATACAGCGCAGCAGTCTCTTTATTAATGCTCTGCAGGAGCAGTGAGGGTTTCAGTACAACACGCCCGAGGTCAGTAAAAACAACCACATCCAGTTCATGCAGAAAATAAACAGTCATTAGCCTCCTCTGCAGAAACACTGTTGCAAGGCACACCAATCAAAATCCAAGGATGGGCAAAAGGCCCCTGTTGTGGTTGCTTCTCTCTGTCCCTACTAATGGGAGTGTCATACAGGTCCTTGGAGCAGTTAGGGTTTCCTCTGAGCTCGCCTAGCTGGGGAAAGAGGAAGAAGTCCATCTGTCTGCAGAAACGCATTAGCAATGGTTGATCTGCCAGGCTTAGCTTTGGGTGACATACCAGCATTTTTTCTACTGTTTATTTGAATTACAGGCTAAATTAAAATCTCCAGTTGTTTTTAGTGATCTGTGGACACTGTTCAGCAGCTAGTAACATAAGTTGTACCGAGACAACTCCTTTCTATGAAGCAATAGAAAATAGTAGTTCAAGGTTTGCTTCCTGTTCTTTCCATCAAGCCAATCTCCTCTAAGATTTGTTATATAAGGCACCACCCATTACCCTGTGCTCTATAGACTAATATGTATACATAGCTCATACCATAAAACAAATGCACTGGGATAATAAAGCAAATAATTATTAGGAACAAAGACCTCAATGTGGTATTACACTACAGTTCAGCTTCCTTTTTGATAACAGTTTGTAGAGACTGAGAAGGACAAAATAACCTATTCAGGGAAAAGAAGGATGCAAAGTTACCTTGAGGTGAGCTCTCCAATTCCAGTTCAGGTTGCTTTCCAGATGGAAATGCTAGATTTGTATTTGTAATTTTGCATTGTACGAGTCCATAGAAGCACACCAGTTACTGTCAGGAGAGGTGCTATGCCTGCAAGTGATTCGTGCATGCTAAGTAACACTATGACACGTCATTCTGAACAATGGAAGATGATATACACTGGTCATGTCCTGTGTTTAAAAAGAGCTATTAAATATCAGTATAGTCAAAGAATTCAAAACTAAGAAAAAGTATATCAAAAGTAAGCAATTTAAAAAATCAGAAAACTGTTAAACTGCAAACAGATAAACCAAAATTTAGGAATAAGAGTGAAAATTATAAAAATAACTGTTATAGTATAGGTGAATTTTAGTTCCTAAGTAGTACTAACGCAAAGTGTTCACCATAGGTATTGAAACCAAATATTATCTTTTATATTGTGGCAAAGTCAGAAACTCTTGTTCGAGGTATAGGATGCCCTAAAGTCTAAAAGTTGAAGCTACTAAATGTAAAATTACGTCAAATAGCTTTACATTGCCATGAAGCAGATAAATAGTTCATAGTTACGCTTTCAAACACTGAAAGGGAAAAACCTGGAAAACGTTTTAGATGACCAAACACTCTTACAAACTCTACCTGATCCCAGTGCCAAACGTTGTTTTCCAGTTCTTCTCACAGATATGCTGGTTTATCATGTGAAATCCCATTTGTGTCAGAACAGTTTTCCACATATAAATTAGTTTCATTATGGAAAAAATGGCAATATTAGGATGGTGAGTATTATTACAAGAAAGTACATAGGTAAAAGTAGCTTTAAGCAAATTGGAAAGCGATGCTCCCCCCAGAGCTCAGGAGTAGAGGTATAATGCAGTAGGTCAGGCTGGCAGCCTGTCCATAGTCAATTGTCTGGCACTTTCCATCACAAAACCTAGCTTTCAGTTGTCAGCTGTAGTTATTTGAGCTAAATGTGCATTTTAGTTTTCCAACTCAATGAGTGTACCTGTGTGTGGTAGGTTAAAGCAGCAGCTGGAGCAATGTTCCTTCAGCACAGGTGAAGGAACCTCTAGAAGGAGAAGGAGCCACCAGGATCCTCTCACAACAAAGGCAGTCCTAGGTGCCTTGTGTACTCTGCTCCTGCATTAACTACCAGGCATTTGGGAAGAAGGGACCAACATGACCCCCAGAGCACAAGGCATGAAGAAGGAGAGAGCCGTCTTAGTCCCAGCAGGCTCTGGTTCATCCTGAGCAGGGCCAGAAACAGCAGTGTGGTGGCCTAGGTCATGATACCATTGACAAACTTCACAAAAAGCACCTTTTTGTGGAGAGGTACATCCCCAAAACTGCAATACCTACATTATTTTGCATCTCTAGTTCTTACTGTTAACCAGCTTGTGCCAGCCTAGTACTTGACCTGGGGCAATAATCATGAGCTGGCAAGGGAGGGCACTGGAAGAGAGCATGGACTGTTTTACCTTTATTTTCAGAAATTTCGCTCATGGCATTTGTTGCCATTTATCACTTAGAGTTGATTTCAACTCCTGTCAACTTAAACCTTCAAAATAGACTTAAAACACCCAAAAAGGGCCTGACAAAATCCTCCAGGAAGATACACTCACACAACGAGAATGTCTTAACATGACTGATGGCTCAGCAAGAAAAACTTTGGTATTACTGTACCAGAGAAATGAAAGCCACTGACATGTTGAACCATTCACACTGCTCCAGAACATACACACACACACCTGGAATAAAACTGCACTGAAAAATTACAAAGTTCCTGAACAACTGTAACTTCCTCCTTATGCATCTTCTTTGTATTATTATCTTCCCCTCTGTGGCCATGGAACTTGTTCCTTTCAAAGGAGAGAGGAGGGATGGTCACCAGTACATAGGCAGCTTTCTGGTGTTATGGCCTGTCATCACTGTCCAAGGTTTAGCCTCATGCTTAGTGTATTACACATTATTAAAATAGCATTTGCAACCATAATTATTAGAATTCTTGTGATGTTTTCTGTAGTATTCATCGTATAGTGTCTGACTGCCTTGTGAGCACTGGATAACTAGATCCTCACTATACCACTTTGAGGTGAAGTATATTAATTTCGCAGGTAGGGAGCTGACACAGAGGTATTGAGCACAAAAATTTCCTGCATTGTTGGGAGCTCAGAAGGTTACAGAAGCTGCAACCTTTCCTGGAGGATATATATATATTGATCAATTTTCTCCTTAGGATTGCAAAAGGTGCTTTTTTTTTTTTTTAAATTTAATTTACATTAGTGTGAACTATCTGTTTTACAGACTGAACTTACAAGAAGACCTGATTAGGATAAGCTTCTTCTGACTCACTTTTCTCCTCCCCAGTAGAGACAAGCTTAGGCATAGGCTCAAATCTTAACAGGGAGTAACGCACTGTAAAACACAAGACATAAACCACAAGACATTATGGCCAGTACTACTTCCAGAAACAAGATTTTTACTATAAACTTCAGCATGAACATGATTTTCTTAAGAAAACAAAAACATTATACTTTTTTTTGTTAATTATATAGAAAAAATTATGCACTTTAAGCACCGTGCAAGTAGAATAACTATAAACACAGCCAAAAATTCCAGCCCCTGGAAGAGACAGACACAATAAGGATGACTTCTAGGATTTTATCTTGCCTCACGAAATAAGAACTGGTTACCAATGTTTTAGAGTCATACTGGGTCTTTTCAAGAGTGATTATGGTTTCTGATTATACAGTAGAAAGGAGTCTGTGGAAAAAGCAGCCTTAAATCTAAACAATCAAGCCAAAGTAGTTTTATTTCCTTTGCTATACTTAGGTATTTCAAAATCTACATGCAAATCAGCCAGAACTTTAAAGGGCAGTAAATTTAAAATATGAACTCTTAGAGAGGCTTATAATTCAGAAAATTGGAACTGAAAGTTTTAAATCCAATTTCAGCACCAGAATATAAAGTTCAATGCAGCACCCCAAAGAGTCCATTATAATGCATGCCTTGCAGTAGGAGCAATGTCACACACAGAAATAGATCCCTTTCATACTTATTACAGCTGCCTGCAACATGTCACATCTTTTGCTGGGTTCCTTTGTACTTCATTGAAGGGTCATTTACTGGTCCAATACTTTGAGTTAAGGCACCTTAAAAGTAACCAATAATTTGGGACATGCAAGAAGCGGAAGTTCATTTCAAAAAAAATGTAAACCTGCTTTTTGGGTACACTTTAGCAAGTCTCATGACCGGATCCCCAAAAATGTTTGCCTACATTCACTAGTCACATTAGAAAACAGAGTCATTTTCTTTTGGAACTTTTATTCTATAGGTTTCTCTCTTGCTACTAACACTTTGCAAAGGATCATCTTGAGCTGTAGAAATGCTGAGCCCAAGCAGTGTGACACAAACAGCGATACACTGGACATTTTTCCTGATGCTGAATTTTGCACATACAGTATTTTGGCACTCACTTTTGTTTTGCAAAGCGAAAATAAATTTCAAGTCACCATGTTTTATCAAAACCATATGGCTCGACTCAAAGTTCTTCAGCTTGGCAAGATTTGCTTGTGGAAGCAAACGTGATATGAATAGCTGAATTCCCTCTGCAGTTTAAATGTGTTCTTAGAGATGGCCCTGGCTGATACTGAAAGCAAACTATATTTGATTTAAAGTGATAATCACATGATTTAATTCCAGTTTATATAACAAAAACAAAGTTAGATATAAGCAGCACAAAGAAGGAAAATCAGAATGCAAATTAATATTGCCCAAAAGAGAGATGTCAAATATGTAGGTTAAACTGTAGGATTTGGTGGAATCCCTCCAATGCCTCTGTAGAAAATCTATTAAGGCAACTGCTGCCTCAGGATCAGTATTTGAGATTTGATTCTTGAGATAAAAGATGTCGTTTACAGTTTTTCCTTAAGTAATTGAAGAAAACTAATAGTGAAAAGAAAAAGGAGAATCCCATTTCTGGAGATACTACAAATACAATCAGGCAAGATACACCTTCTATTGAAGGTGGAATAAATTATGGTTCACAATCTGAACACTCTGAACACTCTAAACACTCCAAACAATCAGCTTCAGACCAGCAGAAGATAAAAAGCTGGGCAGATTAAATTTTACCTGCATATGATATTCTAATGTGTTACTAGAATTTGTGAACAGGGACAAATACATTGCCTGCTGGTGTGGTTCAAAGGTGGAAGGAGCAGGGCTTGGTTTGGTGCTGCCTGTCGTGATTCAAGGACTATATCTTCACCTTGAGTTTGAAGTGGTAGTGAAGTTTGGCCCAATTGCCTGTCCTGGGTGCACACCTCTCGCATGGAGAGAGCTGACTGCACCACATAGCAAGTCAGACACCAAAGTGGCTTTCCATCTTCCATCTTCAGCCCTGGCTCCACCAGAAGGAAAACCACATCCAGGGCATCAGTGCTCAAATATGCACCACCGGCCTCTTAAGTACGGATGTATGCAAAATTTGCATCAAAATGAACTCCTCTGGAGCTCTAAACTACTAATGTAGACATATCCACAGAACCCTATCCCCTCCTTCCATGTCCACACTCACATACACACAAAACTAATGAAAATGTGTGTCACTGTGCGCTATGTACCATGGCAATTAGCTTTTTTCATATTGATTGCCACCAGCAGGGCCTTGTACTTTGGTTACTAAAATTTTTTGTTTGTATTTTTTTAAACCACATCAAAACCCAGTCCTTCTGGGACTGATCATGTAACATGCTAGTTGCAGCAGAATGAAGGTACAGCCAGATTTCTATTCTGAGATATAGCATTACACTGTAAAATTGGAGTAACTCTAGTGACATCAACGGAGTATCTCTGGCTATACATAATTTAAACCAAGACCAAAGTTAATTATCAGTAATAATACACCAGCAACTCTGTCTTCCTCCAAAACACTGCCAAACAACCATTCTCAGTTCCTCTGCATCAACTAATTTCTAATTCCACTTCAGTAAAGATGACTGGCCCAACATACATTTTAAGTAGTATTTGGAGTAGACCGAAATGGCAGACAGAAAACCACTTGCTTTTGCACTCCCTTCAGATTTTGTTAGCTGAAGATCATCTTGCTCCTTCCTCACCATTTCCAGCTAAAGAAGAGCCAGATTAGTCATTGCCGTGCACGGTTGAAGCTATGACGATAGGCAGTGTAAATCTGGGATAAGATTGGAGAGATGTTTCATAAAATGTTCTCAGGAAAACCAAAATGTTATGGTATTCCTCCTCTGATACTTAGTGTAGTGCAAATTAGACACTTCGTGTTCATCATTTCTCTGAAATTTAGGCTTATTTGGTGACATTTTGTCTCACTGAAAACCTGGAGTCATCTTTACCAAAGGAAAAAACTCACCTTGACTGTTAAGAATGAAATTGAAACATTAACAAGACAGAAAATCAATTTTCTTTAGGAAAAATACTTCTTCCAGTTAAAGAACTTCAAGAGAATTCACATAAAAACATTGATTTTTTTTTTTCCTAATGACTCAGGTTCCCATTTTTCTCAGCTGTAAGTGGACTTGGTAATCATTTACTGCTTTTCTATTGGAATTACTATTTTTCTTCTTAACTAAGTGCTTTGAAGGCATGTAAATCTGTGTCATGACACCATACTCTCTCAGCCATATACAATCTAGATACGTTGATATCTTAGTATGCATCATGTTAATAAGCATGGGTAATATATGGAAAAAATGAGTTATGTGTATGCTAAGTATTAAAGAGCCCTGATAAAGACAGATAGAGACATGCCTGTTATGGCCTTGTTTTAGATGCTTAGATTATGTCTACCTCTGACTGCTTTGTCATTCATTTGACTGTTTAAAGTGTTGGTAGTAATTACAAGGAGAAAACAAAAACATCACTGCAGTGCTCTGGCATTAATACTACCTAAATTCAATTCCCTCCCTACTGTAACAGTACATCTGTACTGCCATTACAGGTTGTACTTGAGACAGGTTTAAAAGACAGTGATAAGAGCTAGTTGCATCCATTTAGCTTGTGGCAGCAAGGTTGGGTTATATTTGGATTTTCTTGGTGGATGGTTGGTTGGCTCATCCTCAACCAGAGCCAGAGCGCAAGGGAACGTATAGGTAGTAAGGGACCACTTCGCCACTTCTCCTCCTGCCAGCATCTCTCTTATTTATAAACAACAACTATGCTTTCTTTCAGGTGATGTAAGCACTTGGTATTTAACTTGGAGAATGGCTTCCTCTGTTTTAGACCTGAAGAACTCATGTGCCTGAAAGCAGGCCTAATAAAAGATATGGTCTAAAAGATACCAGGTCTAATAAAAGATATGACCTCTTGTCTTGTTTATACCTCTTGATCTAACAGTGACAACAGCACTACCACTGCAATAAAAACCAGGTAGAGGAGAAAGTCCTAAGCATGGAAACTATAATAAATTCAACCTGGCAACACTGAAAAAAGCCAAAGCAGTTTTAACTCTCCCTCTATTTTCTGAAGGCCACATTTTCAACATTTCATCAACTTTTCACATATAAGCATGTCAGGCAGCTTTGGATTCATACCGGTCATCTAGACGCAGAATCTGGATACAAGAGTGACACAATCCTTAGCACGGCAGACAGGGGCTGCCAGCTGTATTATATGGCTTCTCACTGCCCAGGCGCGTAGCATGGACGTCTCTGATAGCAGACCCTTCTGCCCCTATCTTCTCACTTTCAAGATATTAATGTGAAAAGAAGGTAAAACCTTTGTCAACTTTGTCTATTCAGTATTATGCATTTGGTTTTGTCATCCATCTCATGTATCCAATTTTTCAGGCTTCTGCACATTTTATTTGAAGCAAAATATATATTTTTTGTAAAAAAAAAAAAGGTAAAAGGATCTATTTTATTAATTCATTTCACCATGGAAAACACTCTATTTTCTACCTTTTACTCTTTTACTACTACCCTTTTCACAGACAACTTATGCAACATTTCTTATTATGGTCACTTCATCTCAGGTCTGAGGTTCATTAAAGATTTTATCTTAAATGGTTTTTAGGATTTAGTAGCAGTTGGTACATGTTTAGAGTTGCTCTAATAAGGAGTTTCTGGGTATGCTGGTTGTGCCCCACCCTCAGCAGACATCGGCAATCTTTAATAAATCTTTAACAAATAAATCTTTAATAAGCATTTAAACAATCTTCAGTAAGGTCCCAATATTTATTTGATTTACAAGATATTTTCCCTTTTCTGCATTTTCCCTCATACAGTCCTGGCTACTTTTTCTATTGTTTTATGACACTCTTCCAGTACAGGCAATTCCCTCACAAGGGCAAAGCATCAAAGAATAAATCACTAAGTGTTTTATTATTTCATACTCCTGCTTCAACCTCCTTCAAAACCTGCATTGAGTTTATTGCATAAATGGTCAGGATTTTCCCTCGTATCTATTTACCACAGCATTCTAGAACATTACATTTGAAATATATCCCTTTAAGCAGCACAAAAGGAGTTTACATGAGCAATAATATCATGATTGCCAATCTGCAGTATATAGTTGGGGTCTAGGAACCATTAACTTTTATTATTCTTTTTTTGTATTGCCACCTTCAGGAGCCCCTAATTCTATTTGGTGTGAAACTTTGCTCAAATAACTTCCATCCTCTTGTTTGTGACATACATCCCTGCTCAGCAGTATGGCGTCTTGGAGCCGGAGTTACGAAGATTACAGTTTTTTCCTTGAATTTGAGAAACAAGAATGAAGTACTTGTTTTATTAGTTTGATTCACCTTCACTGATCTCTAATGTCCTATTGCTTCAAATGAATCAGCACATTTTTAATGTTTTCTTAGCTGATTATCACTCAAACATTGCCTTCCTGTCAATCAAAAATATTAGCATTTGAAATTCCTCAGTTCAGAAAAAGGGGAAGGCCACATATTTGATCAGGGACAGGGGAGCGGTCGGATATCAGTTTAAGATTCTGTAAGCTGCTTCTTGGGAAAAGGGAAAATCCTGAATGTAATCAGAGTAAGAAAAGACTTTCTAAAAGGCCTATAGAGAGTTTTGTAAGTAAAAGGAACTGAGACATATCTGTGTTATCACCAGAAAGAGTAGACATTTGTCAAGGAGAGGAATTGATGTCACCGATTACCAGCGGTGAGAAGACCTCCAGAGGAGACATCAACCATCTGAAAAAAATGGGTACAGATCTTTGGTGGACAGTGTAAATGAGTCCATTTTCACTGTTTTCTTTTATTCCGATTAGCTCTACAAGAATTCTTTTCAGGGATTTAAAAACTGAAATAATCATCTTCCAGCAGCATGATGAAAAAATGCACAAATGTAACTACTGCAGCCAGTCTGAAGCAGAGTTGGAAACCTCCATGTTAGCTG